>JAGVSP010003597.1:0-19987 GCA_022494985.1 Micrasema minimum | reverse complement strand
AACCTTGGGGGGGTTGAAAAACTAGTTTCGGCTAACCCTGAATATTAAATTAAATTTGCACTTTATTTGGATATCGAATTTTAAGAATTGCTTCACTGTTTTAATTTTAATACTGACATTAAATTTATACATTTTGGGCGGGTTTTTTAAACGGCCAAACCTCTGGGTCGGAAAGGGGGGGAAAACTCGTATGGGTCTTTTTTTTATGGCCCAAAATATAAAAAAAATACTACTAATTCCGGGGGTAGGCTTCTTTTTTTTTTACATTGGGCACTTACTATTTTTTTTTTTTAGTGTTGTGTACTATTGCCCCCCCCCAAAAAAAAAAAAGATTGAAAAGTTAAGGCTTGGGGGGGGGGGGGGGGAGTATCACCCAAATTTTGAAACTTCCAAAAAAATTCGTTCGGGTAAAATGGATACTTTAGGGATGTAAAGTTATACGGGAATGGGGGTACTCGGGACCTTATAAACGGTTGGGGAGTTATTTGCGTTAACTGTATTGCTACGAGGCGGAAAAAATAAATTACTTGATAACAAAAAAAAAAGCGCCTTTGCCACCCCCCATGGACCCCCCCCAAGCTATTCTTTGAAGAAATTGACAATATATTTGATGTATGTTTGAACACATTCATACGAAGTCGGTAAAAAGGGGGTATCGACATAAATCCTGGGGAAATTCGGGGTTTACTGGGTAGATAAATAGGTTGTATTTCTATTCTGTACAGTCTGTTGTGTATAAGGTTGTTTTTTAAAAAATTAATATATTAAAAATCTGGAGCTCAATCAAGTTTCCCATCGACCGTAGTACCAAAAACGGGCTAACTACTATCGTTTTTGGGGTTTTTTTTTTTTCTTGGGGGGAAAACATACGGTCATAAACACGTTCGCGTTGCCGAGCACCATAGGGGGGGATAAATTATCGGTCTTTTCTTTCAAAAAAATCAATAAAGTCAGGGGGTGTGTGGAATTGGTTGGTTTGATGAAATGGTTTTCTCACCCATCCCCCATAGGGGGGTTTTTGGGGGGGGCTTTTTGCAATACGGCACTCGAAAAAATATTGACTGATTTATAATGTTTTTTTAAGATTTAACTGGGAATGGGCTCAGCGATTAGGAAGCGCTTTTTTAATAATTCCCGATCGATGTAACTGGGAAAAAAAATAAAGAACAGTTGTGATCGCGAAAACGTTTAAATCCATGGTTTAATAAATTCGTTATCACGTTGTTATTTCGGGTCGATAGTCCATGGGGGATCGGGCGAAGGGGATTACAAAAATTGATGGTGGGTTTATTGATTAATCCACCATTTTTAGGTTTGTGTGCAGGAAAAAATTAGTTACTGTTCAACCCCGGGCGATTCTTGGGGGGGAGGTGTTTTTTTTATGCCCAGGTGATTTAATTTGATTTTCTCTTATTTGGCCTGGTTATAATTAAGCCCGAAAGTGTTGATACAAAACTAATGGAATAATAACTTAAAGGCCTCTTAGGTAACTCAGTTTATGGGGTTCTCGCATTTTTTTACCATAAAAAGGACCGGTTTATGGAAAATCACACCGATCCCCACTGCATTGATTTTGTAGCTCCAATTATGTTGTTGGCACAAGGGGGGGGAAGAAAGGTTATGTGATCTATTAAATGGGAATTTTGTGGATAATTGCAAAAGGTCTAGGGGGGGGGATTTTTATTTTCGAAATGTAGCTAAGGAAAAATTAATTGCAAATCTTGATGGGTTAAATCGATTTTTTTGTATGCAAATATCAACATTTGTCCGTTTTTATTACTATCTTTGTTTCTATTTTAAAAAAATGTTTTAACCAAGTGACAATCATATAATATATATAAGCTTCCTCCATGCAATATTAATAAATATGACAGAAAAGAGAGATACAATTTCTCTGAAAAGCATTGATTAGTTAGAAACGTAATATCAATAAGACATAAAGACATAAGACAGGAAGGCAGTACTATGAACTTAGCAACGAGATCGCATTCCAAAGGACGGAAAATGTATATTCCTAACCCAAAGGACAGATATATTTATTTTATTATCAGATAATTCCTGTTTCGTTATGATATATTTTAATTTTAATAAGTTAAATTTCAACTTTCCTAGTTTATTATACCTCCATATTTTTATTTTTATAGTACAACTTCCTTGGTTTAAACTATTGAATTATTCAAGATGTACACGATCTTCGAACAAGAATTAAAAATAAAACGAATTAATTTTGATTACAAAATAACAAAGGACTACTATTCAAATATATTGTTTTTATATTAACTAACTAACCAAACCGCCATTTCCCTGAAGAAGTAGGCTGAGAGGATAGAACGCCACACCACTCTGTCCTGGCATACATCTCTTGCTTCCTCTACATTCATACATCTTCACATGTCGATTATTCCGATTTCTCACATTTCCACTTTCAAGAACTTGTTGTACTTGATCGTGCCATGTCTTTCTCGGCCTTTCTCGACTTCTACATCCAGGCGCACTTACATCATAGATTCTTTAAGCCCTTCTTTCATCATCCTTTTGCACCACCGTAAGAGACCTTTCTTAATTTTGTCGATAATGCCTTAACTCAGCCTTGCATTCTGCTCTAATTTCGACATAAGGGCACCTATCATACATCGTTGTACCACACATTCGCCTGAGAGATCTGCATTTCAACAGCATTCAATTACTACTTTCGTCCTTCTTTTTCCAACTCCATACTTCTCTTCCATACGTAAGAGATGTATTACCAGAACTCCATTATTATTCAGTCTTAAGTATTTAAATTAAAAAACTTTGTTTATAAGTACTTTTTATTAATCTAACTCCCGACCGGTTTCGGGGCAACACGTTTTCTCTTTATCAAGTGTACAAGAATGAATTTTTAGATTAATAAAAAGGTCGGGAGTTAGATTAATAAAAAGTAGTTAAAAACAAAGTTTTTTCGTTTAAATAGTTTAAAATGAATAACTACAAAGTGAGTAAATAACATAAATTTCATATATTCAGTAATTTATTAAAATAAATGTTATTTTCATATACTGAGTTTTTGTTAGAAGCCCAAGATATGTATGAGCGAATAGCTGAAAGGGTTTTTATTTCCTGTCTATTCGATATGTTCATGCTTTCCCTTTTTCATTTATACATATTTGATTGCAACATAAAATCGATTAGATATTCTTACTGTAGAAAGTCGATATTAAAACTATCCATATTAAAGATTAACGGGAACTATGTACATTGTACATACTCATTATGGAAAGTTAGAACGTGTATAATTTATCAATAATTCTCGTGATATTTATGTATTCGAGCTGCTGTTCTGCATATCAGAGAGCGACATAAATTTAAAAAATGTTTTAGTGTATAATTAAATATGAATTATTCTCAGTATTATGTACGCTTCTTATCGTTAATTTCATAACACCACTTATTATCAAATTCCACCGTCTAAAGACTCCAGCATTTAGGCCAATACACGAAACGTGTGACGTAGAAGTGTAGTAATGACGTAGATGCCTATTGGTGACGTAGTGGGTAACTAGACACCTAGAAACGGTAGTATTTTTTATGTATGGAATGTCACTTCTCTGAAATTCTTTTTCGAAGCTACAAACAAAGTCGGTTAACTTTGATTTTTATTAAAAAATCAGGCAAGGCCACACTAGGTAATTTATAAAGCCCATTTGAATATTTCACCCCTGTTTTTGTACTTGTATAATTAAATATGTATGGAAACACGCTTAATTCGCATTCATATTTTGGGACAAACTTATATTTAAATACAACCCCATTTTAATTATTATTAACTGCGTCAAGAGTTTTCAACATTTTGACCACAACTTTTGACCAAAGCCTGATCCCTCCATTTAAGTAAGGTTTTGCGTGCTTTTGAAGTATTTCAAGCCATTTGTTTACATAAAAACAATACTATTTGTACAAACACCTCTTGAGTGTTTTTGTCGCTAACATGCTTATTATAGGCAACATCAAGTCTCAAAAAAAGTTACAAAAACAAGTCACATTTTTGCGATTTTCCAAGTTTGTGTTGATTGGGAGCTATTAATATTGAGATCTATTACACAAATGTCTTAAACTTTAACTACATCGTTTTTAACTACATGATTAACTACATTACATTTCTAATTATTTGTAGCGGTTCATTAAACTTTCCATTATTATGCGTTCCAATAAGAATATTACAGTGTTCTTTATATTCAGTTTTTGGCTAACACATTTTTTATAAACCAATTCAATATCAGACGTGACAAGGTTCCGTACTTTGGGATTTACCCCTCTCCTAAGGGTTAATCCTTCTATATCTCATGTCCAATACAACTCCCTAAATCGCTATTAATAAATCGAAAAACATCAATTCCGCTACGGCACACATTTCCAATATTGTTCTTCTATCAATAATACAATTAATTCGTTAAAAAAAATACGACCACCGTTTTTTTTGTAAAACCTACGTAAAAAAAGGTAATTTTAAAAAAATTCAGTATCTTAAATTAGGCATATGTAAGCTATTAAGTTCTTTCAATATATGATAAACACAACGCATTTTTACAATCTACTATTTTATCGTTTTCCTGTACAATTATTAGATTAACTTTTATTTGATTACTTTTTTATCAAATAAATATTACATATCGCGGGAATCTCCTTGAAATGAGAATGGATCCCTGAAATCCCAGATATTTCAAAGAGCGAAAATCTTTTCAGTCACTGAATCTTTATCATCCCCTCAGAAAGAAATTGACTGACGCGCTGTTATAAAAAGTGTCACTTATATAAAGCCTACTGATGGCTTTTCACCTTTCATGTAATCGGGTACTCGAGTATTCAAATTCAATGATTTTTCTACTTGACTAAACGTTAAGTATTAAACATTTACCCCGATAAAGGTAAGATACCTGAAAATTATAAATTGTCACATTATGAAAATATGATTGTAATAACTATTAGTTATGGATAATTTATCGTTCCCCTTCTGACAAAAAACCTTACTAATCTACGGAAGAAGTTTTTATCTGACAATTACCTGTAACCAAAATATATTATATGTATATAATGTATGTAGATACAAATTAATAAACTCGTTAATAAAACTTGATCTTAAGTCATATAGAACCAATTATCAAAGTCTATTATCTCAATACATGAATTTTTGACTTTATTGTCACAATATAGGCTAAATTTATATTTTAATACATTTTTAAAAGATCTTCTGAAACTTTTCTCTTAATCTTCGTAAAGTAGAGACGGATGTGCTGTAAATAAATGTAGGGTGGTTTTTTCATTGTAATGAAAACCCCTTCCTTTTAGCAAAAACAATTGACAATTGCATCATGCCAATTTAAAAGACCAAAAGGTGAATTTTCTACCATGTTTTAAACGTCCTCACTGTTGCTACTACTACTTTCTATAATTTGCAGATCCTTATAATGCTCCAACTGTACACCAAGTGCAGTGTATCGTGATATTTGTTTACATAACTACAGCAAGATTATCAGTCTTACACTTCAGCGCCAGTCCAGGATATAATATAAGAAATATATTTTAGTATTTTTATCAGAAAGTTAATAAGCGGACAAACGCCTCAATAGGGTCTTCTTACGCATGGCGCCAGTCCAGGACACAATATATGAATATTTTATATTCCAACGATATACCAATGCAACCTCATTTGTTAGCCCACCGTACTATCAGAACACGCCAATAAGCGGACAAACACCTCAAGTATTAAAATATTTTAAGTGAGCTCTTAAGGCTGTCAGCGTTAAAAGTTTTGCGTGTTTTCGAAATGACATTCTGGAATTAGTTGACAGCCAAAAAAAAAATATTCCCTTGATATATTTTCTAGGGAAATTGAAATCAAAACCTGTTTTCGAAAAAAGTTACATTTTAATAAAAATAATAACGGGGTGTTTTCGAAGCCACAAAGCCATATCATTTTTGGAAATAGCATTTACAGCATTTTTGGAATTTACAGCAAAATAAAACATTTATTTCCGCTTTCTTTCACGTTTCAAAACAAAACAACGTCAGCTTAAATTATTCACCATCTTAAATTCTTTCGATTTTAATAAATGTAATATAATTTAAACTAAGTAACAGCAATGAAAAATTTTCCGATGAATAAATTTAAGAAGTAAATTTTGCTACCATGCATATTGATTATAGCCATTTTAAAGATAATGAAACACTACGAGAAGACGAATTTTTTAAAAGTATACAATTCCTTGGTTTACATGTCGGTACAAAAAAGGCAGTTTCCTCTTCGGGTGTATTGTATATCTTTTTTATTTTTTCTTCTTCTAATGGTGCATAGGACAGCGCGGCCCATCAAGACGAGATAAAAATGAGACATACAAATTTTAAATATGATTTTCAAAAAACAAATCACACATCACAATGCAGATAGTATTTAAGATGTCACCAATATTATTTTAAATAGAATATTGATTAAATAAAATGTGTGTTTCAAGAAGTTTGTGTTGCTTTGTAGTATTCATTAATTGTTCCCGCAAAGCTGGGGCTTTTCTGCGGGTTACATTATATATATATACTTTTTTTTTTTCTTATTTTATTACACAATATGTATCGTATATTATATGTGTATTCTTATTTTAAGTAGGTAGCGTTGCATAACAATCCTGTGTGCCCTTTAGAGGATCTTAATGTTTTTTTTTTTCATATATATAATATTTTTTTTCTTCGTAAACACTTTTTGGAAGCTTAGATAAAATACTGAACTAACTTCTAATAGGTTTTTTTTTGCTTCTTAACTAACCACACCGCACCGCACTTAATGCGTATCTGAGCAAACAGATTTTCCTTTTTTTTTATAATATATACCCATACTCAAAATACATCCAATTTTCTTAACGTTTAGGTAGACTTCTTAACATTTAAGCCAGGCTTTGAGGACCAGTTTGTAAAAAGATTGAATACATCGGGTATCAGCCAAATATCTATAACTCAATTCATTGACATGAGATCTGAATGAAAGAAAATCTTTTCAAACGTGTATCTACTAATGAACTCATATAGGTATTACACTGAGACGAAAGAAATGCGTAATTCATTCAAAATTAAATAGTTGAAAATGATATTACTGATAATTCTTCCTTTTTTTCCTTTACTTGTACCAAAAGTGCATAACGCAATGCATTAGTACACAATTTGCAGATACCTTTTCAAAATTATTACGTGAGGTAGAAATGATCAGTTTTACGCTTCAGCGTCAGTGGTAATTCGGTCCGAATAACCAAAAGTTTATTTGTCTTTGTTCGTAGGTTTTTACGACCCTTATAATACATATAACGTTTTTCTGGGTTATTGTGCCGTGCTTTGCAGTGTCCATATTCAGGGTTGATGGACGCTGCAATGTGCTCCGAAACGCCGGTAACACAAAGCCCACAAAAACGGCATGATAACCCAGAAAAACATTATCTATATGTCTCGTTGCTTTGTTTTTTTTCGTCTTAAGTCAAAAAGTTTCCTGGCAAATTATTACCTACTGACACCAGTAATAATAAAGCTAAAACTTTGTGTAATAGGCTGTGGTTAACCTGTTGGGATGCCATTCATAGCGTCGCGAGCTCGTTATCCGACGGTGTCAATAATACATTAATTATTAAAATACGCTTTTCCTCATAATTATTTATTGGTGCTGAAGTGTAATACTGATTATCTTGCCGTTACAAATTACCAAGATTCACTGCACATTCTGTACCAATTCAGTGATCTACGCACCCTTTGTCGCGGATAAGGGAAAGTAGTAGTTTTATGATTAAATAAAACAATGTTATGTGTGGTTTATTTCGTTTACTAGGAACATTGTTTATTTAATCTTAAATTATTACCATTCCCTTTTAAACATTTCATGATTACAGCAATCCTTTTTTTAATGGTATTTTGATTGAAATATTATAATGATCCTAATTGATGAACATCATAATACTTAAACAACATTTTTTTGAAATGAATACAAATACTTGTAGACAAATTACTGGATTATACCCATGCTGGGCTGATATCAGATGTTATTGATATCCCAACAGAGACAGAAAAACTCTGGAAACGAATGTGGGTAATCTAGGCGTTTACAGGGCTTATGACCTGTCATTGGCTGGGTTAAGTGGCCACTTGACGTACTACAACATTCCTGTAAACGCCTAGATAACCCACATTCGTTTCCAGAGTTTCTCTGTCTCTGTTGGGATATCAATAATATCATTATACTTCTTATCTTTGATATTTGTTGATTTTTCTTGCAAATCATTTTATATTATTCATAACTTAAGGCACTTGAAATTTAGATATTAAAATACACACTTCATTTTTCTCATCGTATTAAATATGTAGGTTAGCATCTGAGTATAATTATAACCCCCTAAAAGAAGGAATATTAATCAGCCGAGTTCATTTTTCATCCTAACAAAACTGGAATTTGGTTTCTAAGAATGAGCTTTTCCTTTCAGGCCTCTCCAGCATACAATGCCTATCTCTGACTTCCGTAAGAAGAAGCTTTTGTACGTGTTCAACGTCTTCTTTGGTAAGTCACAGATCAACATTTATTACACCGCCATTTTGTGTTATACCGCCATATTGTATTTCGTTCATTATTTATTTATGTATCATTAATTACCCAACCCTTTAAACTTTGCGGCAGTTTGAAATTAATATCAGAGATGTGCATGGATTTTAATAAATTTTCAAGAATGCTTATTTCGTAACACCACCATTTATTATGACGACCCTATAAATTTGAATATATTACAGAAATGCAAGGATTTTAAGAAAATTACCAAAACGCTCAGCAGCATAGTACCAAGTACAGTTCATAAGTTTTCACAACATTTTGGATATAGATTACAAATTAAATTACAATTAACATCTCAACAGAGACGAGAAATTTGGAACGGAATTTGAATATATAGACATTTACAGGGTTTATGATCTGCATGTACCAAAACATTCCCTATTCCGCCTAGTATTTGATGTCCATATCTTCCATTGGTATATGATAAATGGCGCAATGCTTTAAATGTGAAAACTCTTCGTAAAAAATTGCGATTTTTTTTCAATGTTTTTGTCGGCCATACAAAGAAACTTTGTCAATTTTACTTGTAATCACTATACAGGGTAAAAAATGTGTTTTAAAAAATCTACTATGCCGCGTAAGATAAGTTAAGAAAAATACCTTTTTAATACTTACTTTACAAAGTAGTTTTACGAGTACATAAGCCTTACAGCTTCCAGAGATGCATTTCATCCACTGAATGCAAGGAAAAGAGCGTGCATTCTTAATGCATAAATGCATCTTATCTTAAGAGATAAGAAAGACGTATCTTCTCAATGTATTTTTATTTAAGGGAGTGGATCTTTGTTCGGGAAACCGATTACTGCAAGCCTCGTTTAAGTCTCTACCTGAGGCCAAAGTAACAAATGTTGGTGTTTTAAAAATATATTCCGAAATTATTGACTGCCACAAATATTTTAAAAAAAAATATTATTTGTACAATATGTTCTTCAAACCATTTTACAGGGAAATATAGCTTGAATTTTTTGAAAAAGTGTGTAAATTCCTTGGAGGAATCACTTTAATAAAAATAATAAAAAATTCCCAAGAAAAAAATCAACAATGCTTCTTTTTGGATTTTTTTCCCTTTCCGGGATGACAAAAGGCGATAGAAAAATATAAGCAATTACTTATTAAAGACAGTCCTTTATTAGTCGCCTCCTAGCATAGTGGTAGCGCATTTAGTTACCGTGCATGAGGTCGCGGGTTCGATTCCCATCAACATGAAATATTTGTTTGCATCTGATTTTTATATAAATATTTCATGTGTGCTTCCTTGGACTGGTTTTGAAACGTAAGACTGATCGTCTTACCTTCGCGTAATAAAGTGATCTAGATACACTGACTTGGTGTACCAATGCAGTGCCCTATGCACCATAGGGTACGGGTAAGGGGAAGTAATTAAAGACAGGACATTAAATTCCAGGGAATTAGGGTCTTTCTTTCCTATAAAAAAAAAAAACATTTTCCGGCCAAACTTAGTGAGCGCTGATTTGGTTCGATGTTATCAATATGCAGCCAGACACTATATTCTTCTAGCATTGTTGATACCCTTCTTAAATGGATAATATATGTAGGCATATTTAGCAATCAATCTTCGGTAGACAATTTATATACATACAGGGAAAACATGTCAAGCAGTGTATTTTTAGTCGATAATAAAAATGGGTTTAATTAACTAATGTGATGTCTATGTTTACTGCAGTTACGTGTATATTTAATGTCTATTTTGATGTTTGTCACGTTATAGTTTTAAAAATACATTTCAGCCCATTATAAAATATTTGCATTATTAACAATAATTATTGTATGAATTCCATAAAGCGCGTGTGTACGAAGAGGTATATCTAGTATCTACAATCTGGGGGTAGCTTTATCGATTTCCTCAGAAATAATATAGTTTAAAACATCACGTAAAATATGAGATCTAGGCTGGAACGTTTTCAATTAAAGATAATAAAATATGCACTGTTTATTTTAGACAAAAATACAATATTTAACATACATGAAAGTTACACTTTATAAACTTGATTATAATATCTTGACAAATAAATGTACCTAATGGAAAGGAATAAAGATATAAAGATATTTATAGTGCCTAAGACTTTTCATTGGAAGGGATAAGTGGGCCCTTGATATAATTACATAACTTTCTATTACACCATTTATCCGATGTAAAAAAAAATATATATTTTATGTTTATACAGCAAATTGGTGCGTTGCTTCACATGCGAGTTTCATCTGGCCACATATTTGGCATATACACCGTGTGACAAAACTTTGTGTACAAGCGGGAAACCAGTGAATCTACGTCATATTATGTAGAATAAATTTATTTGAAATGACCTGTAGTTTATGACCAAATTAATTAAGAAGTGGATTTTTTTTCGATAAATTTTGGCAAAAAGTTATCAAATCTCATTCATTTAGTCAAATTAATTGTTCAGGACTGACTTATTAATATTTCGTCAAATGTAAATTTGTCCTTTTGTCCCCTGTATATCCTCTCCTAGCGGCCGGCAACGAAAACTCAACCAGTCGAGTCATTAACCTCGAGGAAACAACACAAAATCGAACGATAACGCCAGGCCGTGCTCTTTATTGTAACGTTATCAAAAATTGTCAAAACCCAAGTGAAAACCAACAAAACAAGTCAAGTGCAATTCTGGAGAGCCGCGCCAAAGGAGAAAATCGTAAGTCCCTTTTCCCGTCACTTTCCTGGATTGGCATTTGTATGAAACGAACATCGCGTTTATTGTCTCCCGCATTTCTTAAAAACGTGGTACGAGAAAGCGAGCACCCTGTTTACAGTCCCAGGGCTATCGGAGGAAAATCGTACATTAATACTATTGACAAAGGAAACAAAATAAAAATCCGCATTTAAATAAGAATCTGTGCTTTTTGCAATTTTACTTAATCTGCAGCACTTAAGAAAGCTTTTGTGAGAAGAGGTTGAAAAAATGTTTTCTTCTCATAAAAGCTTTCATAAATATCGCAGATTTAATAAAATTGCATGATATTTTGATGAAAGTAGTATAAATTTGACTAAATAAATGATATTGATTCTTCTTAATAAATTTTCTCGAAAACCATGGCTCAAATAAAAAAATGTTAATCTACAAAATTAACTGCAAATATGATGTAGATTCACTGGTTTTTCGCTTGTACATCAAATTTTGTTACACGACGTATATAAAGTACATATCTACTTAGATAATTAACAATATTTTTCTTGTGTTTATTTGGATCGGTTTTCCATTTGTTAAACACTTTTTTAATGTAATCTTTGTAACGACATAAGACAAATTTATACCTAACAAGGGAAAATTTTGTATATGTGAAAAGTATAAACCTGTTCGTCGTGGCAGGAAAAAAAATAACGGCGGCCTCCACGTAGAAGCTAAAACGCTAGACTCACAATAGGGGGCTCCGGGTTCTATTTTCGGTGGGAACAAAGACATCGAAAAAATATTTTTCTCAATCCTGGGTTTGTGTGATGATCTTCCCATCTGTTATTGGGTTTTCTGGCCTGTTGAATTGATTAAAAACCGAACAAATTTCATATTGTATATTTTTTACTTTGAAATATCGCCTTATAGTTTTTACTTAAGAAAATTGGATAAGTTATAAAAAATAAATTAATTTAGATTAAAAACTTTTTAAAGTTGGATACATAGTGTAAAGGTAGAATCATTCTTACTATAAATACCATAACAATAAAATAATCTTTTTTTTTTTTTAATATATATTATTATTTTTCCCTTCTTCTTGTATAAATATATCAATATCTTGTATTTTTTTTAAATTATCTTTTTCTCTTTTGCCTCGTGCATACTGCTTGAAAGAGTGTGAACACATTCATATTGACTTTCACAGTATACCCACAAACAGGCTATGCCTTGGTGGGATTTTTGTTTTTTTTTTAAATGTATATGTGTTTTTATTGTATTTCTATGTAAACAAAAAATTTTCTTCTGAAAAAATTTTTTTTAAAAATAAAAATTATAAAAGATATTTTAATCAAACAACTCGGGCATCAGTCCCCAGAAAAGAAATTAGGCACGTAATACCAATTCCTGAAACGTTTCTAGATCGTCCATTTGGGTTCGTCTCTCACTATCAGCAAGAAGGCGATTTATAAAAGTTTGAGATAACCGGCATTTAGTGGGTATCAGGGATTAATTTTGTACGAGACTCCGCCCCGGATGTCCTGAATCCGTAGGACCTTTATTAAAGTTAAAGAACGTGATTCTAGAACATTTTCTATACATCAGAATGATCACATAGCTATTTATTTATTTACGTGGGTATAGTTTACGCACGTCCTTGTGGATCGATAGAAAAGTCCCTGGATTATTGTATTTTATTTATTAATTAATTTGATATAATTGGCTCTTTGATACGACTAGGTATAAAATGACTCTTCGTGTATATAAAAATATTCCCTTACTGGGAAGTCCCGTGCCGAGGAAAAAAAATACACTTTTTATTGCAAATTCTTGTTCAATTCCTGAATACCAAAATGTCCCTCACCTAAACTTGATTGTGCATTAGACTCTGCTTTGTTACATCAATTGCTGTTTCTTGATAATTTATTGCATGAAAGCAAGATGATCAGCCCATCGCTTCACTACCAGTCCAAGGTATCACAAACAAAATTTCACTCATATCTTATGGTAGGTAGGTACATAGGCAATGCGTTTAATAGTACCTACATCAAGTGCAGTATACCTTGATAATTTATTACTTGAGTATAAGATATATTATTTTTCAAATTATGTGTGATACTTTGGACTGGTTCTGAAGCGTAAAGCGTTTTCCCAATCCCCACAAATCTCTTCATAACAACTTTTGCTTATATTAACTCTCCCCCTTAATTTTGATTGAAATCGTTAATTTTACAATTCCTAAAATAATAACGAGCCCCTAGTTTTACATTTATTTTCACCCTAACTTTAATTTTAACTTAAATGAAACCCTGTAATAATATTATTCTAAATATGGAGACTTAACTAGTCCATTTATTTATGTTTACTACCATTATATTTAATTGATACTTCCCTTACGGAGCATTTCGCTACAAAAAATATTCGTTAAGTATTTTGTACACTTATGTTTACAAAATACGTAACGAATTATATAATTACTATTAAGTTGCTTTTAATTTAGATGTTACAATTCTTTAAATTCAGTCTGAAATAATGAATAATATGTACCTGTAATATAAAATAACATCTGTTAATTAACGAAATTCCTTGACTAGTGAGTAGGTAAAGCAATAAAATTCACCCAAAAAGAGATTAAAGACCAACTGAAATCAGGAATTTAGTAAAAATCCACAGATGTTCCTCTCCTTATTCTTAAAAACTGTAACTAATAAGCCAATATTGTATAAAATAAGATGTAAATGTTTCAACGCCACAGTTTAATGATGCCCTTACAAGGCGAAACAATTGTCACTAACTTGATAATAAAACCACGTAGAACCAAAAAAAAAACTTTTTTTTATTTTAACATGAGATGTCATGGATTTCTACAAAATAAATGCCATATCAATCAATATTTTGTACACCTTGAAAATGTGATTTAAAAATCGTTAAAACATGAATATTCCCAAATATTGCTTTTTTATTGACCATTGTTGAAGTTGAAATATAATAATTTTTGTAATGATAGCTCTGGAAATTATCTGAATTGGTGATTTTATCCTCAATTTTTCCACAAATTATATTTACTTCCGTCGGCGTCGCTGCAAATTAATATATATATATATTGAAATACTTCTATTATGGAGGAATACAAAAATTCTGAAGACCGTATCCATTACATTTTATATAGGTTTTTCATTATAGGGGACGAGTTGTAGTAAATACATATCATCAGGATGCGAAGGTTAATTTCATGTACTGTATGTTTCCTGAATAAATGAAAATAAAAAATTAATTTAATTAAATTGTAGCAAACTATCAACTATGGAAGTTTGCTAACCCTAATTTGTAAGTCTAGCCGATCGTAATTCGGAAGTATGTCTAACTTTTGAGATACTTGGATATAGGATGTCCTATGATGAAATCTTTACTGAGGCGTAAAATAAATGATAATAGCTATCCGATGTAATCAAAATTAATTACTTTTGTTGGCCATAAAATAGTGCAAGTATTTAATCAGTTTCATTCAAGATCCTTAGTTTCATAATTTAATAGATACGTTAGGGTGAAAATGGTTACATTCTCGTGTTAATTTTTATGACTGCTAAAAATTCGAAGTTTAGTGTAACAAAAAACTTGAACATTAAAAAAATTAAAGCTTATTTATTAATTTTCAGATAGTTTTTATAGTATTAGGAAGATATATCTTTTAAAAAAATACATTTTTACGATATACCCAAATATTTCAGTTTCGGTTTTACTTTTAAACAGCAACTCGCCATATTTCTCCTAATTTAATTCATAGAAGAAATTAGAATATTTTATTATGTTTGAAATTAGCAAACTGTGGCCAAAAATCACAACAATGCGTCTACAAAACCATCATTTCGAAGATGACTCTTTTTGGCTTGGGTGCAAATTTATAAAAAAATTGTTCTTCTTTCACCACGTTCGCTCCTATGTAGAACATGTGGACATCAATATGCCCTATCGCCAGCTCTTCTCTCGCCTCCTCTCACGTCAGGCCCGCGTCCATCAGCCTTACCGAGTACATCCGGAAGTTGGTCATCGACCGTCTATCAGGGCGGCGGGGTCCTGCAGGCGTTAAGAAGAGGCAGTTTGCGTTTAGGCTCTGCCGAGGCATCCGGAGTACATGCCCAAGCCAGGTCACTGCTGCAACTTCACGGCTCTAGTTATTGGAGGTTGCTGTGTCCGTTCCCGAACTTCAGCGTTGGTTATTAAGTCAAACCACTAAATGCCTAGTATCCTCTTCAGATACTAGACTTGTTCTCAAAACTCAACAAACGAGCATTCTGAGCTTTAGTGAGGTGCCAGGATTCACATCTATTTAGGAGCACCGGCACAATGCAGGAGTTAAAAAGTCGGTAATTTTTTTTGACCGAGTATAAACTGGAATTCCAGACAGTACGCGTCGTGTTAAAGGTTGCTCTAGCAACTCCTAGGCAGATTGCGAGTTCCTTGTACGTGCTGCTATCTTCAGTTAGGTACCTATATGAACGCCTAAATATCTGAAGCTATCGACTCTCGATCCTCTGCCCGTTGTTGTAAAGGGGAAATTAACAATGGTTTTAGGTTACTACATACAAAATTTACGCAATTTATCTAAAAATAGTGAGGTTTTCACATGACAAACTAACAAGGTTACTCTCTCTCTCTTCCCTCTCCATCTCCATCAATCTCTCTCACTCTCTCTTCTAGCAGACATATCTTATAATTACGTTTAACTTTAACCGAAACTAGGCCTAAATGGCAAACATGATTAATGCAATCCACTCTGGATGCAATCCAACTTACTGCTAGTTTAGTAAACTGTTAGGTTAGGTTGGTACTCACAAACACGAAACACTTAGTTAGCTATATCGGCCATTTTGTAATCTAAAGTTTTGAGATAAGTCCTCTCACCAAACTTGCAGGTTCTGTCACCTAGAAATTATAAACTGAGCATAAATATTATTTATTAAATGCTATTAAAGGTGACATGGAAATGTATATTTATAGTTTCAAATAAACCATGTTAGATAATATTAATGTAATATACTAATTTAAAAAAGGAAATACTAGGTACGTACCAATGAAACGAATTTGAACCTTCATTAACAATAGATTTTCAGTAAGCTTCAGTCGGGTCAGACAAATGAATAGGTCTTCGCCTTCCTAAATGATCTTATTCAAATAAATTAAAACAGTATTTTGAGCGCCTACATCAAATTTAGGTACTTGAAATACTAATTGGAAGATTTTGGGTATTTATTGGAAGTTTATGGGTATTTTGTATCAAAATAAAACAGTTTGAGAAAATCAAATATAAAATTATTTAAATTTATTTTATTTATGTTATTTGACGGACAAATCCATTTTAAAACACTAAAATAAGCATAATATAACAAAGAAAGTGACAGAATCTTATAAATCGGTAAAGCTAATAGGCAATAAGAAAATTGTGGACACACTCAAGACAGGATCAGGTCTACTTTAGTGAATGTTTAAATCTTGAATGCCAATGTTTGTACCAATATAAGGATAGTAAATGTAATCGTGTCACTTTGATATGAAATAATTCTGGTTTTAATAATATTTGCTAGCCAAATAATTCTGGTTTTAATAATATTTGCTAGCTAAAAGTATTAGAAATTTAGAATTACTGATTTGATGTAGAAATTATAGGCGGTTTCTAAAAAAAATACAATTCACATTCTTATGAATCTTTATCGCGTGGCTATCGTGCGGAATTACCTTTTTTGAACTAAAATCAACCTCCTTCTATGAAAAATGACATATTTAATTCAATGACATGGTTCTATTGTAATTTCATGTAAGCTCGTCATGGGTGAATCTAGTTTTTGTCTACAGGAATTTGGAGACACTAAAAACGGTGTTAATAAAACATATTGCAAGGAGAGTTTTCATTAAAAAAATATATACAATTTTTTGTAGAGAAAAGTTGATTACCACAAAACGTGACAAGTTGCGTGATAACCAAAGAAAATAAAGCAACGGTTGAGTTGGTATAATGAAAATATGTCAATAGCTTTGTTTAGCGCTGTAATACTACTTTAATAGGTGAAAACCATTAAATACAAATTTTGTCAGATAAATCAAAACCTACCCTTTATTTCGTACTTAGTTTTTTCTCTTTTACTGTGGCACGGATTTACAAATAATAAGGTAAGAACTGAAATCTGTGGGACTTGGCTATAAATCAAAAAGTAATGTACTTTCCTGTTTTGTTATCACATATATTACTGGATATCGTAAATTACACTAGTTAATGTGAGACGGAAAACTAATTATTAGGTACTGCCTGGAAAAACAAAGTACAATTTCATTGGCCAAAGTTTATTTTTGCCAGCTAGTGTTTTTTAATTTTAAAGTTTATTTTGTAATATTTTACATGTTTTTATTTTCTTAATTATTTAAGATGATAACAAAACATACGCATCGATAACGAATGTAGTCAAAAAACATTGTAGACTATGTGTGAAATGAGAATATAAAGTAATTAATTAATCGGATCAGTTAGATCTTTTTACTAACTGTGCAAAGATAACATAATAGTCCAAATCTTAGAAGATGAATTTTACCCTAACCGGCGTTATTCAATAATAATTATAAGGTCATAATCCCTGTAAGCGCCTGGATATCAATACTCTCTCCAAAAATTCTTATATTTTAGGATATTAGTTTATTTTAAGAAATTTATCTTCGTCTGTATTGTGTAATATTTATATATTTTTTTAGAATTTATGTAGGATATGAAAGATTATTTAAATGCGCTTTACTTCCATATGAAACAATTACTTGGCAGCCATTTTAAAAGCCATATTCAAAATAATAAAGTGAAAATAGTACCTTCTCGATCAAAAATAACAAGAATATCCGTAATTTTTTTATCAAATTCCTGATTCTAGCCCAAAAAACTGGTTTTACTAGTTTGGCTTTATTAGTTTACAGAATCATACTACTAAGAAGCTTAGTAACGAGTAAATAGTGTATTTTTACATCTTATCTCTAAAATAATAGTGGTCTATATTTTAAATCAATTTTACCTGTTTAGCATGAACTCTCATTACAAAATACTATAAAAATTCATAGCAACGACTTCTAAATTTAACGCCTCAGAATGTTTTGACAAACCGTCGGCAGTTTGCGTCAGAGCTGTAGGACGTGGACCTGACTTGAGAGGATGCGCGGGAAAATGGTGGCCGATCGCTTGTCTTGGAGGTATTTTGTGAAATCCGTATGCTTCACATAGGGAGCGGATGTATTATGATGATGATGACGAATTTTTTAATTAGATAATCGCTAAATATTCAAAAGTGCAAATTCCTTGCAGAGGCCATCTTCAGGGTGAAGTTTAAAAAAAAACCTAGCAGACATAATAAATAATGACCGTGAAAATGACAGGTCCACGCCCCGTTGCTCCGATGAAAACTACATTTGAATTGTCAGCAGTGGACGTCCAGGACAACGGAATCCAAACTGAGATACTTGAAATATTAATATTTAATCCAATACCATTATTGAATTCTGAAAAAATGCGATAAAGTAATACTAACATCTCAACTTTACGGAAAATACCTTAATAATGATTTAAAGTGTAAAATATACTTCCTCTTAAGTTATAATAACTTGGTCGGAAGTTCCAAACCCTTAAAGGAGTACAAGGATGACAAGCTTTCTGCTCAAGTGCAGTACTTAGACATTAAAGTTAAAACTAGCTTACTTTAAAGTAGTCGTCAGATTCAAAAAACTGAAAAATATTTTCCTTTTGAGTTTGCGCAGTATTACTTAATACTCGTAATTTAGCTTAACATTTTTTCTTACTGCCAACCTTTTTGAAGACCCTTTTTGCCCTCAAATTAACTTTTAAAAGCGCGAATATCCAGGTAAGAAAAAGTAATCATTCATACAAATCTTAGGGAGCCGTCACTTTAATTTTTTACTTGTGGTTAAAGGTACGGAAATTTGTTCAAATGTAATAAATTCAGGGAGAATTTAGAAGTTCAAAGTTTAGCCTCGAATCGGGAAAGTTTGAACCAGTATTTCATGTAATATTACTCGTATGTTGTAATATTATTAAATTCGTGTTATGGTATTAAATTTACTGCAACTTAATTAGTTTATCGTGTTATGTCAAATCTTCCATGGAAGTTTTTCCATAGAAAAAATAATATGAAGGCTGAAAAAACATTTCGTATCTCTTCCTTAAATTTATTCCGTGTTTTGCCTCCCTTCTATCCTGGGTAGAAATTAAGAGTTATAAAATGTTTGAGTATGTATTAAAAAATGTTTTTTTCTCTTATTGCGTTTACGTTAAATACCAGTAGCTCAATCACAGATGACTATCGACGTGCTAATAAGCGACTTGATAAAGATTTCTCACCACGGATGTTTAACGTTTTTGCGATCACAATGGAACATCCGTTAAAAGTTATCGATCGGGATTATTAATTACCGCTTTAAATATGGAAAATAAGCCAAAACTGTGAGTAAAGTAAAATAATTTTGTTTTTTAGGGTTTTAATTGTTTGTGCACAATTTATCATGTCATTTATTTGCTTTAAATCAATTTGAGAAAGCAATAAAACGAAACATTTGTCAAAGTATGCTTTCATCTATAGTGCTTGGCAACGCGACCGGATATGAACGTATGTTCATTGTGATCGGTCAAATGCTTAGCACGTTTTTAAGCACGTCGACAATCATCTGTGATTGAGCTACTGCCCTTCTT
>JAGVSP010003596.1:0-34006 GCA_022494985.1 Micrasema minimum | reverse complement strand
CGCCAGCATTTTTTCAGAAGAACACTTTTCATTGTTTCACTGTCGAGATAAAGATGGGGAGTGGTCATTTTCTGTTGCTCTACGCCAAATTTTCTTCAGAAAAGGACTTCTTCAGTTTTTCACTGTCAGATAGAAAGTGGGAGGCTCACTTTCTTTTTGCCCTGGGGCATTCTTAAATGTAAAGGGCTTTTCGGGGTTTTCCCCCCCCCCCCCCCCCCACCCCCCCCAAATAAAAGGATTGGAGGGGGACTTTCGGGGGAGGAGCTTTTTTTTAAAAAGGCACTTTTTTTTCACCAAAGAAAATTTGGGTGCTTCCTTTCGGGGACGCCAGCATTTTCTTCAGACGGATGAATGCACGTCCAGATTGTTTCACTGTCAGAGAAGGAAGGAGTGGTGGAGTGCGTCATCATTTCTGTCAGTTGTTTCACTGTCAGAGAGAAGGAAGAGTGGTGGAGTGCGTCATCATTTCTGTTGCTCAGGACGCCAGCATTTTCCTTCAGACGATGAAGGCACTTCTTCAGTTGTTGCAATGTCAGAGATAGAAGAGTGGTGGAGTGCGTCATCAGTTCTGTTGCTCAGGACGCCAGCATTTTCTTCAGACGATGAATGCACTTCTTCAGTTGTTTCACTGTCAGAGAAGGAAGAGTGGTGGAGTGCGTCATCATTTCTGTTGCTCAAGACGCCAGCATTTTCTTCAGACGATGAAGGCACTTCTTCAGTTGTTTCACTGTCAGAGATAGAAGAGTGGTGGAGTGCGTCATCATTTCTGTTGCTCAGGACGCCAGCATTTTCCTTCAGACGATGAAGGCACTTCTTCAGTTGTTTCACTGTCAGAGATAGAAGAGTGGTGGAGTGCGTCATCATTTTCTGTTGCTCAGGACGCCAGCATTTTCTTCAGATGATGAAGGCACTTCTTCAGTTGTTTCACTGTCAGAGATAGAAGAGTGGTGGAGTGCGTCATCATTTCTGTTGCTCAGGACGCCAGCATTTTCTTCAGATGATGAAGGCACTTCTTCAGTTGTTTCACTGTCAGAGATAGAAGAGTGGTGGGAGTGCGTCATCATTTCTGTTGCTCAGGACGCAGCATTTTCTTCAGATGATGAAGGCACTTCTTCAGTTGTTTCACTGTCAGAGATAGAAGAGTGGTGGAGTGCGTCATCATTTCTGTTGCTCAGGACGCCAGCATTTTCTTCAGACGATGAAGGCACTTCTTCAGTTGTTTCACTGTCAGAGTTAGAAGAGTGGTGGAGTGCTTCATCATTTCTGTTGCTCAGGACGCCAGCATTTTCTTCAGACGATGAAGGCACTTCTTCAGTTGTTTCACTGTCAGAGAAGGAAGAGTGGTGGAGTGCGTCATCATTTCTGTTGCTCAGGACGCCAGCATTTTCTTCAGACGATGAAGGCACTTCTTCAGTTGTTTCACTGTCAGAGATAGAAGAGTGGTGGAGTGCGTCATCATTTCTGTTGCTCAGGACGCCAGCATTTTCTTCAGATGATGAAGGCACTTCTTCAGTTGTTTCACTGTCAGCGGTAGAAGAATGGTGGAGAGCTTCATCATTTCTATTGCTCAGGACGCCAGCATTTTCTTCAGATGATGAAGGCACTTCTTCAGTTTTTTCACTGTCAGCGGTAGAAGAGTGGTGGAGAGCGTCATCATTTCTGTTGCTCAAGACGCCAGCATTTTCTTCAGATAATGAAGGCACTTCTTCAGTTGTTTCACTGTCAGAGGTAGAAGAGTGGTGGGAGTGCTTCATCATTTCTGTTGCTCAGGACGCCAGCATTTTCTTCAGATGATGAAGGCACTTCTTCAGTTGTTTCACTGTCAGAGATAGAAGAGTGGTGGAGTGCGTCATCATTTCTGTTGCTCAGGACGCCAGCATTTCCTTCAGACGATGAAGGCACTTCTTCAGTTGTTTCACTGTCAGAGATAGAAGAGTGGTGGAGTGCGTCATCATTTCTGTTGCTCAGGACGCCAGCATTTTCTTCAGATGATGAAGGCACTTCTTCAGTTGTTTCACTGTCAGAGATAGAAGAGTGGTGGAGAGCGTCATCATTTCTGTTGCTCAGGACGCCAGCATTTTCTTCAGACGATGAAGGCACTTCTTCAGTTGTTTCACTGTCAGAGATAGAAGAGTGGTGGAGTGCGTCATCATTTCTGTTGCTCAGGACGCCAGCATTTTCTTCAGATAATGAAAGGCACTTCTTCAGTTGTTTCACTGTCAGAGATAGAAGAGTGGTGGAGTGCGTCATCATTTCTGTTGCTCAGGACGCCAGCATTTTCTTCAGATGATGAAGGCACTTCTTCAGTTGTTTCACTGTCAGAGATAGAAGAGTGGTGGAGTGCGTCATCATTTCTGTTGCTCAGGACGCCAGCATTTTCTTCAGATGATGAAGGCACTTCTTCAGTTGTTTCACTGTCAGAGATAGAAGAGTGGTGGAGTGCGTCATCATTTCTGTTGCTCAGGACGCCAGCATTTTCTTCAGATGATGAAGGCACTTCTTCAGTTGTTTCACTGTCAGAGATAGAAGAGTGGTGGAGTGCGTCATCATTTCTGTTGCTCAGGACGCCAGCATTTTTCTTCAGATGATGAAGGCACTTCTTCAGTTGTTTCACTGTCAGAGATAGAAGAGTGGTGGAGTGCGTCATCATTTCTGTTGCTCAGGACGCCAGCATTTTCTTCAGACGATGAAGGCACTTCTTCAGTTGTTTCACTGTCAGAGATAGAAGAGTGGTGGAGTGCGTCATCATTTCTGTTGCTCAGGACGCCAGCATTTTTTCTTCAGACGATGAAGGCACTTCTTCAGTTGTTTCACTGTCAGAGATAGAAGAGTGGTGGAGTGCGTCATCATTTCTGTTGCTCAGGACGCCAGCATTTTTTTTCAGATGATGAAGGCACTTCTTCAGTTGTTTCACTGTCAGAGATATGAAGAGTGGTGGAGTGCGTCATCATTTCTGTTGCTCAGGACGCCAGCATTTTCTTCAGATGATGAAGGCACTTCTTCAGTTGTTTCACTGTCAGAGATAGAAGAGTGGTGGAGTGCGTCATCGTTTCTGTTGCTCAGGACGCCAGCATTTTCTTCAGATGATGAAGGCACTTCTTCAGTTGTTTCACTGTCAGAGATAGAAGAGTGGTGGAGTGCGTCATCATTTCTGTTGCTCAGGACGCCAGCATTTTCTTCAGATGATGAAGGCACTTCTTCAGTTGTTTCACTGTCAGAGATAGAAGAGTGGTGGAGTGCGTCATCATTTCTGTTGCTCAGGACGCCAGCATTTTCTTCAGATGATGAAGGCACTTCTTCAGTTGTTTCACTGTCAGAGATAGAAGAGTGGTGGAGTGCGTCATCATTTCTGTTGCTCAGAACGCCAGCATTTTCTTCAGATGATGAAGGCACTTCTTCAGTTGTTTCACTGTCAGAGATAGAAGAGTGGTGGAGTGCGTCATCATTTCTGTTGCTCAGGACGCCAGCATTTTCTTCAGATGATGAAGGCACTTCTTCAGTTGTTTCACTGTCAGCGGTAGAAGAATGGTGGAGAGCTTCATCATTTCTATTGCTCAAGACGCCAGCATTTTTTTCAGATGATGAAGGCACTTCTTCAGTTGTTTCACTGTCAGAGATAGAAGAGTGGTGGAGTGCGTCATCATTTCTGTTGCTCAGGACGCCAGCATTTTCTTCAGATGATGAAGGCACTTCTTCAGTTGTTTCACTGTCAGAGATAGAAGAGTGGTGGAGTGCGTCATCATTTCTGTTGCTCAGGACGCCAGCATTTTCTTCAGATGATGAAGGCACTTCTTCAGTTGTTTCACTGTCAGAGATAGAAGAGTGGTGGAGTGCGTCATCATTTCTGTTGCTCAGGACGCCAGCATTTTTCTTCAGATGATGAAGGCACTTCTTCAGTTGTTTCACTGTCAGAGATAGAAGAGTGGTGGAGTGCGTCATCATTTCTGTTGCTCAGGACGCCAGCATTTTCTTCAGATAATGAAGGCACTTCTTCAGTTGTTTCACTGTCAGAGATAGAAGAGTGGTGGAGTGCGTCATCATTTCTGTTGCTCAGGACGCCAGCATTTTCTTCAGATGATGAAAGGCACTTCTTCAGTTGTTTCACTGTCAGAGATAGAAGAGTGGTGGAGTGCGTCATCATTTCTGTTGCTCAGGACGCCAGCATTTTCTTCAGATGATGAAGGCACTTCTTCAGTTGTTTCACTGTCAGAGATAGAAGAGTGGTGGAGTGCGTCATCATTTCTGTTGCTCAGGACGCCAGCATTTTCTTCAGACGATGAAGGCACTTCTTCAGTTGTTTCACTGTCAGAGATAGAAGAGTGGTGGAGTGCGTCATCGTTTCTGTTGCTCAGGACGCCAGCATTTTCTTCAGACGATGAAGGCACTTCTTCAGTTGTTTCACTGTCAGAGATAGAAGAGTGGTGGAGTGCGTCATCATTTCTTGCTCAGGACTCGCCAGCATTTTCTTCAGATGATGAAGGCACTTCTTCAGTTGTTTCACTGTCAGAGATAGAAGAGTGGTGGAGTGCGTCATCATTTCTGTTGCTCAGGACGCCAGCATTTTCTTCAGATGATGAAGGCACTTCTTCAGTTGTTTCACTGTCAGAGATAGAAGAGTGGTGGAGTGCGTCATCATTTCTGTTGCTCAGGACGCCAGCATTTTCTTCAGATGATGAAGGCACTTCTTCAGTTGTTTCACTGTCAGAGATAGAAGAGTGGTGGAGTGCGTCATCATTTCTGTTGCTCAGGACGCCAGCATTTTCTTCAGATGATGAAGGCACTTTTTCAGTTGTTTCACTGTCAGAGATAGAAAGAAGGCATCATTTCTTTGCTCAGTTTCCTTCAGAATTTCTTCAGTTGTTGCACTGTCAGAGATAGAAGAGTGGTGGAGTGCGTCATCATTTCTGTTGCTCAGGACGCCAGCATTTTCTTCAGATGATGAAGGCACTTCTTCAGTTGTTTCACTGTCAGAGATAGAAGAGTGGTGGAGTGCGTCATCATTTCTGTTGCTCAGGACGCCAGCATTTTTCTTCAGACGATGAAGGCACTTCTTCAGTTGTTTCACTGTCAGAGATAGAAGAGTGGTGGAGTGCGTCATCATTTCTGTTGCTCAGGACGCCAGCATTTTCTTCAGATGATGAAGGCACTTCTTCAGTTGTTTCACTGTCAGAGATAGAAGAGTGGTGGAGTGCGTCATCATTTCTGTTGCTCAGGACGCCAGCATTTTCTTCAGATGATGAAGGCACTTCTTCAGTTGTTTCACTGTCAGAGATAGAAGAGTGGTGGAGTGCGTCATCTCCATTTCTGTTGCTCAGGACGCCAGCATTTTCTTCAGATGATGAAGGCACTTCTTCAGTTGTTTCACTGTCAGAGATAGAAGAGTGGTGGAGTGCGTCATCATTTCTGTTGCTCAGGACGCCAGCATTTTCTTCAGATGATGAAGGCACTTCTTCAGTTGTTTCACTGTCAGAGATAGAAGAGTGGTGGAGTGCTTCATCATTTCTGTTGCTCAGGACGCCAGCATTTTCTTCAGATGATGAAGGCACTTCTTCAGTTGGTTTCACTGTCAGAGATAGAAGAGTGGTGGAGTGCGTCATCATTTTCTGTTGCTCAGGAACGCCAGCATTTTCTTCAGACGATGAAGGCACTTCTTCAGTTGTTTCACTGTCAGAGATAGAAGAGTGGTGGAGTGCGTCATCAGTTTCTGTTGCTCAGGACGCCAGCATTTTCTTCAGATGATGAAGGCACTTCTTCAGTTGTTTCACTGTCAGAGATAGAAGAGTGGTGGAAGTGCGTCATCATTTCTGTTGCTCAGGACGCCAGCATTTTCTTCAGATGATGAAGGCACTTCTTCAGTTGTTTCACTGTCAGAGATAGAAGAGTGGTGGAGTGCGTCATCAGTTTCTGTTGCTCAGGACGCCAGCATTTTCTTCAGACGATGAAGGCACTTCTTCAGTTGTTTCACTGTCAGAGATAGAAGAGTGGTGGAGTGCGTCATCATTTCTGTTGCTCAGGACGCCAGCATTTTCTTCAGATGATGAAGGCACTTCTTCAGTTGTTTCACTGTCAGAGATAGAAGAGTGGTGGAGTGCGTCATCATTTCTGTTGCTCAGGACGCCAGCATTTCTTCAGATGATGAAGGCACTTCTTCAGTGGTTTCCACTGTCAGAGATAGAAGAGTGGTGGAGTGCGTCATCATTTCTGTTGCTCAGGACGCCAGCATTTTCTTCAGATGATTGAAGGCACTTCTTCAGTTGTTTCACTGTCAGGGATAGAGAAGAGTGGTGGAGTGCGTTCATCATTTCTGTTGCTCAGGACGCCAGCATTTTCTTCAGATGATGAAGGCACTTCTTCAGTTGTTTCACTGTCAGGGATAGAAGAGTGGTGGAGTGCGTCATCATTTCTGTTGCTCAGGACGCCAGCATTTTCTTCAGATGATGAAGGCACTTCTTCAGTTGTTTCACTGTCAGCGGTAGAAGAATGGTGGAGAGCTTCATCATTTCTATTGCTCAAGACGCCAGCATTTTCTTCAGATGATGAAGGCACCTCTTCAGTTGTTTCACTGTCAGAGATAGAAGAGTGGTGGAGTGCGTCATCATTTCTGTTGCTCAGGACGCCAGCATTTTCTTCAGATGATGAAGGCACTTCTTCAGTTGTTTCACTGTCAGAGATAGAAGAGTGGTGAAGTGCGTCATCATTTCTGTTGCTAAGGACATTTACAGTTCCTTCAGACGATGAACGTATTTCTTCAGTTGTTTCACTGTCAGAGATAAAAGAGTGGTGGTTTGCATCATCATTTCTGTTTTTTAGGATACCGCAGTTTGTGCAGATGACGAAGTTATTTTTTCAGTGGTTTTACTTTTTGGGATAGTAGAATATTTGAAGGCGTCCTCACTTTCATCACTTAGAAACACCAGCAGTTTCTTCCGATGTCGATGGAATTTTCTTCGTTGATTCTATTTCTGGAGTATAATAAAATGGTTTATCTGTATTAGAATGGTTTAGGGAGTCATCGTTTCTGTTTACTCTTAGTATTATTAATAACACTTTTAGCAGCTTCAAAAGTAGTCTCATTTTGCGATAAAGTCAAATTTAGGATGATTGCTTTCATTGTTGCTTTTCGCATCTTTTTCTGCAGTGTTTAACTTTTCCGTGCTTTGTTCATCAGATTTCATAATAGATTCGTCATAACTTAATTCATTGCTTGTAATTGTATCTTTAGTTTCATTTATTACCACACACTTGACTTCTGAGGCTGGTCTACATTTTAGAGTCTCATAACAGAAGTGATATCCCTGTGGGCAGCAGAATCGATGCTGATAGAAACTGTCGTCTGGTCCTTCGCTGCAAACGTAGTACAGTGAACAATTCCAATTGCTCCTGAATCGACCAACCTCCTCGCAACACGGGTATGGATCGCTGTCCAAGTACAGCCAAACCAACAATAGACTCAGGAGTCTTTTCTTTACTCGGCACTACGCAGCTTTGGATATCAGGATTGTAACATGTACCCAGCGGGCATTTTATTATGGATCTGTAAAAGATGTGACCATCTTCTGTGCACGTGTAAAAATAGCCATTGTGTTCCGGTATTTCGTACCTTCCTGGGCCTTTGCAATCTGGCGGTTGGATTTTTCCTTCAGATTCGTCGTGTACAGTTAAAGTGCTGTGTGGTTTCATATTGATGCAGTGTTTTTCTTCTGAATCGTATATCTTGCCTCTTGGCATTTTACAATGAGAACCGCATGGTCCATACAAACGTAATAGAACTGTTTCTGAGTAGGGTGGGCCAAGGTTCCTTTATAGTTGTCAGTGCACTGTCCATCGTAGTCCACGCGAATAACATCACCTCCCCCAGGAATGACTATGCACTCCCGAAGTTTTGTGTCGAAGAATTGACCACACGGACAGTTGAAGATAATTGGTTTTATGGTGCCATTGATGTCGAGACTTCTCTCATAAGTTCTGTAGTTTTTGCTAGGATTTTGACTTGTTCTTCTATGACAGGAAGCCGATGATAACATGGGATCATCATAATTTATTTTGTCATCAATATTTGTTCCAATTATAATTTCCTGGAATGAAGCAAACAAAATATATTAGTGGTATAATGTCGTATTGTTTTTATGTATCTTTATTATGAAAAGTCCTCTATTTTGCATAATTAGAATATATTTTAGATTATTGATATTTTGTGAAGGCAACATGCGACAAAAATAGTACGCAATTTGAACCGATTTAGAACGTTAAAAATGAAAAAATTGTCATTTCCGTGTTTTTTCCCTCAGCACTCATTCCGCCGAGTATTTTATGTACCTTACTTTTTAAAGCTAATAGTAAGTAGCTTTAGTAATGAGTAAGTAGCTTTAGTAACGAGTAAGTAGGTTTAGTAACGAGTAAGTAGGTTTAGTAACGAGTAAGTAGTTTTAGTAACGAGTAAGTAGTTTTAGTAACGAGTAAGTAGCTTAAGTAACGAGTAAGTAGCTTTAGTAACGAGTAAGTAGCTTTAGTACCGAGTAAGTAGGTTTAGTAACGAGTAAGTAGTTTTAGTAACGAGTAAGTAGCTTTAGTAACGAGTAAGTAGTTTTAGTAACGAGTAAGTAGCTTAAGTAACGAGTAAGTAGCTTTAGTAACGAGTAAGTAGCTTTAGTACCGAGTAAGTAGGTTTAGTAACGAGTAAGTAGTTTTAGTAACGAGTAAGTAGCTTTAGTAACGAGTAAGTAGCTTTAGTAACGAGTAAGTATAGCTTGTACGATAGGTAACTAAGTATGATAGGTGCACTATGTTGAAATTAGAGCAGAATGCAAGGCTGAGATAAGCATTATCGACAAAATTAAGAAAGGTCTTTTACGTTGCAACGTAAAAGACCTTTCTTAATTTTGTCTAACGCGTTGGTTCGGTCATGTAGAGCGAATGGATGATGAAAGAACGGCTAAAAAAATATATGATGCAACTGTGCCTGGATGTAGAAGTCGAGGAAGGCGAGAAAGACATGGCATGATCAAGTAAAACAAGTGCTTGAAAGTGGGCATGAAAGAAGTCGGAATAATCGACGTGCGTGCATGAGAAGATGTATGAATGTGGAGGAAGCGAAAGAAAGTATGCCAGGACAGAGTGGTGTGGCGTTCTATCCTCTCTGCCTACCCCTTCGGGAAAATGGCGTGATGGTTAGTTAGTTAGTTTGTTTAGTTAGTTTTAGTAACGAGTAAGTAGCTTTAGTAACGAGTAAGTAGCTTAAGTAACGAGTAAGTAGCTTTAGTAACGAGTAAGTAGCTTTAGTAACGAGTAAGTAGCTTCAGTAACGAGTGAGTAGCTTTAGTAACGAGTGAGTAGCTTTAGTAACGAGTAAGTAGCTTTAGTAACGAGTGAGTAGCTTTAGTAACGAGTAAGTAGCTTAAGTAACGAGTAAGTAGCTTTAGTAACGATTAAGTAGCTTTAGTAACGAGTAAGTAGCTTTAGTAACGAGTGAGTAGCTTTAGTAACGAGTAAGTAGCTTTAGTAACGAGTAAGTATAGCTTGTATGATAGGTAACTATGTATGATAGGTGCACTAATGTTGAAATTAGAGCAGAATGCAAGGCTGAGATAAGCATTATCGACAAAATTAAGAAAGGTCTTTTACGTTGCAACGTAAAAGACCTTTCTTAATTTTGTGTAACGCGTTGGTTCGGTCTTGTAGAGCGAATGGATGATGAAAGAACGGCTAAAAAATATATGATGCAACTGTGCCTAGATGTAGAAGTCGAGGAAGGCCGAGAAAGACATGGCATGATCAAGTAAAACAAGTGCTTGAAAGTGGGCATGAAGAAGAAGTCGGAATAATCGACGTGCGTGCATGAGAAGATGTATGAATGTGGAGGAAGCAAAAGAAGTATGCAGGATACAGAGTGGTGTGGCGTTCTATCCTCTCTGCCTACCCTTCGGGAAAATGGCGTGATGGTTAGTTAGTTAGTTAGTTTAGTTAGTTTTAGTAACGAGTAAGTAGCTTTAGTAACGAGTAAGTAGCTTTAGTAACGAGTAAGTAGTTTAAGTAACGAGTAAGTAGCTTTAGTAACGAGTAAGTAGCTTTAGTAACGAGTAAGTAGCTTTAGTAACGAGTAAGTAGCTTTAGTAACGAGTAAGTAGCTTTAGTAACGAGTAAGTAGCTTTAGTAACGAGTAAGTAGCTTTAGTAACGAGTAAGTAGGTTTAGTAACGAGTAAGTAGGTTTAGTAACGAGTAAGTAGCTTTAGTAACGAGTAAGTAGCTTTAGTAACGATTTCCAGCGTCCTGAACGTCCACTGCTGACATATCGTCTGGAGTTTTCATCAGAACTATGGAACGTTGCCTGACTGAAAAACGACGGGAGTTGGCTGCCAATCTTTTAACTTGGAGGCAGTGTGTGGAATCCATTCGATGAATAAATGAAAAGACATTAAAGTGTATTTATTTCGGAAAGGAATCTAAACATGCCGCCCCAGTAAAGAAAAAAAGGATACTACTTGTATTTCTTCAGCGCCATCTATGGAGTAGGTGGACTATGTACTAAGTACAGGGCCACTGATTTACCCAACAGATGGCTGTCAACATGGTTGGTAAAACAGAGAGTTATAATCTATGTTACTATAGAAATAATATTCAAATGAATTGATACTAAGGCTGGGTTGTTTGATCACTAGTAAAATTTAAAAATCGAAAGTAAAAGTACAAATTTTAAAATAAGAGAAAAGAACAAATTTTCCAAATTTCAACCTATTACTTCAGATTTTTTACTTTTACTAACGATCAAACAACCCAGCCTAATTAAGACTAATAATAATAGTAAAAGACTTTAAAATGTCGTTTCTTTTGTTTGACCATGTTATTAATATGATTTCGAAATTATTTATGTAAAAATTGTTTTGTCCTTATTATTGTTTTTTAAATTAAAATAAAGAAACTTTGTTTTACAGAGTTTATATAATATTGTCTTATACTATTATCTATTATCTGTTTTGTTTTTTGTCCTCCCTGCTAATCCATTTAGATAAAAATGCATGTATGAATAAAAACTTTGATTTACGTACGGTTTTATGTCCCGCTGCTTTCAAAATAATATTTAATATCACCAAAATCAACACAGACCTCATGATGTCGACTGACCGACCACCATTTTCAAAATACTTCGTAAAAATTATTTTCATCGAATTCTTAGCATCATCATATCGCTTTATCTATCCCAACAATTTTAATAATTCACGTTTGGAGATTCTTATCTCGAAACGTGCTTTGGTCAAACTTTTCATTCTGATATAAACCGTGATTTTATGTTTTTCCTGCAATTAGTAAAGGTGCGTATAATACCTAACTAAGTTTATGCTGAATCTGCACAACAGTGTACATGTACATCATATCTACGCATTTTATGCGTATTATAATATACGTTATAACACTGGTTATCTTATGTTATTAAAAATCTTTATATTTTGTAAAACATTATTTTTTAGATATTATATTGTTTCTAAATATTTCCGAGATAAATCAGAAAAAAATACATATGCACGTCTTATTTATCTATAAATGAAGAAAAAATATCTTTTACAAAATGCCGACTTTAAACGATCATATCTCGCTTAATAATTATCTGATTTACAAACTGATAACACCTATGGCTTTGTGATTTTTCGTTTTTTTAGAAACATCACATTTAATTTCATGTTTTTAGCCCCTTTTGGACAATTTGTCACTTTAATTCAAAAGTGTTACATCTGCAAAAAATCGCTCCTTTTTTTTTTACACCAAATAATTTTTGTGTCTATTTTTTCTGTGTAAAGTGTTTCATCTCTAAAATTGATGTTTTTGGAATTAAAAACAGTTTTAACTTTTAGACAAAACCAGCGTGGCTGTAGCAGAAGATGACAGTTTTCATCGGTCATTAAGTCAGTGGTTGATGAACATCCAGAGAAGCACCACGTTAATTTTTTTAGTCATAAACAGTTGCAATGTACATTTAGACCATGGGCACTTTTGATTTTTTTTTGTGAAAAGTGTTTACATTGTGGTTTGAAAATTAATTGTTAAAAACCAGGTGAGCTTTAGGTTCAGTGAAGCATTACACAATTGAAAGAATTGTGCTCCAAAGCGTCTCCTGTAAAAAAAAATCATTCAGCAGAGTGCAATACTTTCAGAGATTTTTAAATTAAATTTACAATGAAAAAACTTAAAAAAGCTCTCCTGAAAAATCAAGATTTTGCATATGTAACACTTTCGATTTAATAGCGACGAATTTTATAAAGATTTTAAGTTTTTAAAATATTTAGACGTGATATGCAAAAAAATCAATGCCAGGGTGTGTTAAACAATATAACTTATATGCATCATAGTTACATACTCTTGATATTCATCAAAGTTATTTTGCTAAGTTTGTATCAACATGGCAGTGAAGGTGGATTCAATTTTAATTCAAAGACTAGTGTACGTAGTAATTTCAGTATATTTACCCTGCATGTCGCACGCCTCGTTATGATGTTCAGCAACCCAGTGCTTTGGTGCGTCGTTGGGCCTCCATGCATAAGGTCAAGCGGAGTTCGATATCCGATTATCATAGTGTGACTTGGTGGTGTTACAGGACGTGAAATCGTTTTATTTTCTGGATGCGACTTAGTTGAACCTCGTGACTGGTTGATGTTTCTAAATAACTGTCTTCAGGTGTGTCGATCGAGTCGGCCTATTCAACTTGAGTGTGTATAAATGTTGCTTGTAGTGGGAATTCTGGACCAGGGGTATTATTATGGATAATTTTTTCTTTAGCGTCGTGTTCGTATTTAGGTATAACACTGGTGGCTCCTCAAATATTGACATTTTAAGGGTCGGGAAATTTAAACTAAATATTTATTTCAGAGTGTTCCCATTTCAATCCACAAAGATTTAGGCGTGATAGGTCCTTAATATCTTGTCTTACATGGAAAGTAAATATTCCATGCACTCAGTAAGTGCAACGCAATATGTTTTTTATTTGCCATTTGGGGAATTTTACTAAAGTCTTTTAAGTTTGTAGTGTAATAAAATACGTCTTCACGGTATAATAATTATTACGTTTATAATTATGTTTAAGAGGCATTATTGTTTGTGCATTTTAGAAATATGTTGTATTAGATGTTATGGGATGCATGAGAAGATATATGAACGTGGAGGAAGCAAGGGAAGTGTGCCAGGACAGAGTGGTGTGGCGTTCTATCCTCTCTGCCCAGTTTAAGGTCAGCAATTTTTTTTTTTTTAGCTAAGTAATCAATAAATTGTTTAATAAATTAAAATTGAAGATTATTCTTTCTGTATGTATAACTATTATTATGTTTTTGCCATAGAACAAAAAAAAAATATTTCTGCACACCACAAAATTTTGTTCATACGATTAAAATTTAATTGTAATTATAAGTATTAATTGTGGTATGTTTTATATATCTAGTTCATTTACATAATACAATAACTAAGCACTAATCTTAATTTATTATATTTCTTATTGTACCCGCTACCAAAACCCCAAATCATAACATATTTATCATCCTCAGAGAAAAAATATATTCATTAGACAGATATAATCGGATATGTATGCAGAACAATAAATTTTAAATAAAAATGTAGTGAGATGTTTATTATGAGATGGATTTAAAAAATAAAACCGTTTTTCATACTAACTTAACGAATTTAACATTAGAGCAATGATTTTTTCACACGTTTTAAACATCGACCAGATGCGTGTTTGTATTGTCTTATTTTTAAAATAATTTCTTTATCTTCTTTAACAAAAAAAAAAAATATTAAAAAAAACTTTTGGTTGTCTGTAAAGTCGGTTTACGGACGATAATTTTACGTGATAAGAAAACATTGATGAAAAATAGAATACTTTGTATGATAGGGTGCACTAATGTTGAAATTAGAGCAGAATGCAAGGCTGAGATAAGCATTATCGACAAAATTAAGAAAGGTCTTTTACGTTGGTTCGGTCATGTAGAGCGAATGGATGATGAAAGAACGGCTAAAAAAATATATGATGCAACTGTGCCTGGATGTAGAAGTCGAGGAAGGCCGAGAAAGACATGGCATGATCAAGTAAAACAAGTGCTTGAAAGTGGTCATGTAAGAAGTCGGAATAATCGACGTGCGTGCATGGGAAGATGTATGAATGTGGAGGAAGCAAGAGAAGTATGCCAGGACAGAGTGGTGTAGCGTTCTATCCTCTCTGCCTACCCCTTCGGGGAAATGGCGTGATGGTTAGTTAGTTAGTTAGTTATTTTCATTATTTTGTATAGTACAAAGCAGGAATTAATTGAAAACTACAGTTTTTTCCATAAATTTTCACTTTTTTTTGCACTCGTTAATTTCACTTTCACTTTCACGATTGTGTGCTGCTGCTGTCTCCTTCTACTCGGACGCATCGGCTGATGGAGTGGAAGAGAGATAGATGCGTCACAAACCGAACGCTTAGGCCGATCGTGCCTCTCTATCGCTTGTTCCGCGCTCTCGCTTGCACACTCGGCTCAGGCGGAACGTGACAATGAGTCATGCTTTTTCGTGTGTGCAGCCGGCGTTCATCGATTTATAAGACGTTATCACGTCAAAAATAAGACGATGCAAACACGCATCTGGTCGATATTTAAAATGTGTGAAAAAATATTTGCTCTAATGTTAAATTCGAGGAAGAAAAACGAAGAATACGTTCGTATGGGAAGCCGCGAGTCACGTGGTGGAGTATTTTTGTATATACTTATACAAGATAAATATTAGTTACTTTATAATGATTTTCTAAATAAGTACAGCGTTTTACCTTTTTCAAGTGTAAAAAAAACCATTAAAAATCACTAAATTATGGACGCTATCCGTTTGTCAAATCGGTTCTGCAAACTTTGGTTTTGTTATCTAAAACACGTCATATTATTATGACATCGCATGTTGGTTCCCGGCGTCCTGATCGTCCGCTGTTGATAATACGTTGGCTGTTTGCGTCAGAGCTGCGGGACGTGCACCTGACCTGGCGGATGCGTTGGAACTAGCGGCCGATCGCGGTTTAGAGGCAGTTTGTGGAATCCATATGCTCCACATAGGGAGCGGATATGGTATGATGATGGTGTACTGATCTATTGTCAAAAGGATTGATTTTCAATCTTACCTTCAAATGATCAATATACACTGCACTTGGTGTACCGATGCAGTGTCCTATGCACCATTGTGTGCGGATAAGGGAACCTAGTAGTACCTAGTAGTAGTATTGCCAAACGGATAGCACTGATGGTTACATGATTTTTTGGTTTATTTTACTATTTTAAATTTTAAATGCATGAAATTTAATTTTACTGAATTTACGATTCGAAAAACAAAAAATCAAAACTGATATTATTTTGAATTTAGCATTTTTTTTCAAATAATTAACTGAACAATCGGTACTGTTTTACAATTTGTAATATCTCAGCCATCGCATACACTTATCTTTTTTTTTATGTCCGTATTTGGCAAAAACATAATTTAATATTTTCCTTTTCTAATAATGTATTTTTCAACGAGGATGATAAAATATATACTTTATAAAGCGTCGTTTTAATAATATGGAATAGAAACAAAAAGGATAAGTGAATGCGAGGCGCAGAGATCAAAGTGCTATAATAAAATCACAAATATATATGACGCCATTAGGCAAAGTTGAAAATTTCCGTTTTCGCTAAGACTCATAATCGCCTAAAACTGATTAGCATTGTCTTCTGCTCCATGTATTCCCGTAACATGCATTCAAATGGCAATTAGTTTTAAGCGTTTATAATCCTTAGTGAAAACAGAGATTTTTAACTTTTCTAACTTTGAAATAGGCTCATATTTCTTAACCTAATTAAACAATTTATATTAAATACTGTAATAATTAATTAATGTTTAAATCTAAAATGAATATACGATTTTTTTAATATTCTTAAGGTTAAAGGCAGGCATACTATAAAATTACTTTACGAAAACTGTTTTAAAATTATGAAAACAGAACTAGGGCACAAAAATAAAATGGAAACGTCTTGAAAACGCATGTTTTTTTTTGTGACATTGAGATTAACATTTTTCGTGCAATTTATTTAAAATGTAAATGTTTTCACATAATAATGCAGGAGAATGAATTTTGAAAAAACGCGAATCAGCCAGAATTATCAGTCTGTTGATCGATAGGTGAATATTACCGATTTATTCACTAATCAAAGCGAGATATAATCGTTTAAACTTTGGTTTTTGAGTGAGAAAAAATTTGCTTTGACTACATCTGTTTCAAAAAGCAGGATTCAAGGAATAAGATCCTCAAGGAGCAAATTGATTGAAGGACTGAATAGATTCAAGAATTGAGGTCTAAATAACAAGATCCAAGAAACTTGCTCTAAATTAAACAATTAACGTTTTTCAAAAACCATGAATTGTAGCACAAGTTTTGAGATTAGCAACAAACTATCCAAAAACATTTTTCAAAAAAGAAGATTCATCGAAAAAAAATTTAAGAAGAGTGCTCCAAAGAATCAATTTCAAGATCTAAGTTTCTGTTCCAAAGGGCAATTTTCAAGATCTAAGCTCCTAGAAACAAGATCCTCTCAGCATTGTCCCAGGGTTGCCCTAAGCATCAGCCTGCCTTTGGTGACGATGTGCTGCTGCTTGAGTCCAGCGACCGCAAGGACCGGGACCTTTTCGAACAGTGAAGGGTCGGTGTAGATCGGCTCACTTGTGGGTCCCTCGAATGGACTCCGCGTCGGAATGCCAAAATCACAAGCACGCGCCAAGTTTCTGTAAAAAAAATGAAACAACCCTTTTACCCCACAATTTTTCAATGGGAATATGTGACAATTATTTAAGAAGACATCCTTTCAGCGGTAGCGGTAGCCGAAACTTTGTAAATATTTCTTCCAATATCACGAGTTTATCCAAAAACCACATCACATATTACAATTTTTACTATTTTATTAACTTATTATTCAATAACTCTATTCGCCCTCGACCCAATGGTGCAATAGGGCGGCACATGCGCTGGTACACCAAGTGCAGTCAATCTTGATAATTTGTTACATAAAGGCAAGATGATCAATCTTACGCTTCAGCGCCATTCCAAAGTATCACATGTGAAATGTTGTTATGGGAAAATCACATTCAAACAAATATTTGGTATTGACCCCCATCGGGAATCGAACCCGTGACCTCATTCATGGCAGCCAAATGCACTACCGCCATGCCACCAGGTGGACAATCATCCTATGTCCATAGAAAAAGCTAAGTATTCGATTAAGCGTAAAAAAGTAAGTGATATTTCTTCCACTGGAAAATATTCGGTCCTCTGTCCCTATATTTTTTTTAAATTAAGAGATAAAGGAGGGATAAAGGGAGGGGTAGTTAAAAATCTTTTTTTAAATTTGTCAATTTGATGAAACTCTAAATACATACCCTGTAGCAAATGGTTTATGTAGTCCAGCACCAAACAATGAAACTCTTGACTGGGCAGGTCTGGAAGATGGCGGACGACCAACTGATGAAGGTGGACGCTCTCTATCCACAGAATGGTTCTTGCGCATCACTCCCCAGTAGCGTCTGTCGTAACAAAAACAATTCACCGATCATAAAATAGTGTGGCTGAAGAAATACGTCACACGTGCGAAGTGGGACGAAGCAAGATCTACCGAACTCTGCTGAACACTATCGAACAACGACGAGAACCATTTTAACCTTAATCGTGACTCCACGTCACTTTTGTACAAATTTCTTGCCGCCAAATTGCGTGCCAATATAAATTCATTTCGTATTTTTCTATTTTCGTAACTCATGTCAATCTTAGTATATTTGTTAAGTTTTCATTGTATTTTCTTTCATGAAAGGAAATACAATGAAAACTTAACATAACATTAAATTTATTACACAGAAGTTACATGTAAGAAGTTACATGTAGAAAGCAGTTTCTTACAGAAGTACATTTCATTTCATTTCTTTCATTTCTCTCTGTGCAATCCACTCACAAAGAAGTACCCATAATAGCATCATTTGTGTTTGACATCATGTACTTATTAAAAAGATTGGGTTACGGGACTCACGTGATATATAAGTCTACTAAATACCTGCTTAAACTTCAGCAAGGGTTCTCACCTGTAGGCGAACATGACGATAAGGATGACGGTGAACAGAAGACAAACCAGCAGGACTACTGCCGTTAGGAGGGAGTGGTATTCTCCGGGGGTGAGACAGACGGACGGAGTCACTGGACCCACGTGACGCAGGCCTTGAATCATCTCGTCTCGTGACTCGAACACCTAAACAAATTACAATAACTGTGAAGAATGAAAGTGTAAAAGGGTGAAATTTATTGCCGTTTAAGCCATTCAACGATCAATGTTAATTCAAAATTCAAATGGAACAATGACAGTGTAAGTATAAAGCTGAGAGTGAGTGATATTATTCGTCAGTCGTCCGTCATCAGTGGTCAGTTTCATCTAAAGTGACCAACCACTTTGAAACTACTTCCTCCATGCTTATTTTTATCTGGGATCATTGATTTATTAATACACTTAGATTTGAACTGAACCCAAAAAATTAATGAAACTTTAACTCCGCCAAAACCTCCAACTCCGCCAGACGCGTATTCAGTATTTCTTTAACCGCCGGCTGAGTCGGACGTTCAGAAAACGTTCAGAAAACATTCCGAAATGCCTTCCTGTGTTGTGAAACCGTGTGTAAAAACCGTACGGATAAAATTAACAAAAAAGATGGTGTAACTTTCCACATGTAAGTGTTTATTTATGTTTGTTTACATAGCCTAAAATAATTATTATTCAAAGAAAGTTTTCTTCTTAAATAATAGCCAACGCCCGTCCACAAGAAAAAAAAAGTCATTTTAGATGCATGGTAAAATTCATGAACGCTCCTCGTAAGGAACGGGTTTAGTATTGTATACTGTTACTGTAACCCTATATATATAGCCCATACCTTTTGCGGTGTGTGGGCGGATGCTTGCCGGCAGTCGAAGGGCTCTGCGCTTCGATTCTGTTAGTGTTTTTAAATTACTGCGCATCCGATTTTGTACTGAATTCGTATGCGCAGAAGTGTCTTAAACCTTAGAGAATCGCACCGCTGATAGGTCGACCCGTGTAAGTGTATTTAGGTGCGGAATCTTCGTGTCATTACTTTTTCTAAATAATTTACTCTGCAAGGCAGATCTAAGTGTATTATAAATCAATGTCTGGGATACTATAAACCAAAAACTTCTTCATTACATTATTTTGTTCAGTTTGTTTATCACGCAGATTAGTTTATTATCTTCGTATTGTACAAGTTACAACAACCTTAAAATTAACATGGCTTTATGTATAACTATCATAACATACTATTGTTACAAAAGAGTGTTTGTTTAGCTTTGAATCTCTACCAGTTCTAATACATTTATTTGTAAAAAGGATAATAGAAAATCTAAATCCTTGATTTTGCCGGCGGGATCATAAAAGAACTAAAGTTTCTATTTAAGCAGACCAACAACTTGAAAGTAAAAATCCTCAACACCTGAAACTTCACTTTTCTCTCTTCAAAAAGCTTCCAGAAGTGCTGGATATAGAAGCAAATGGATAAAAATTCTGACGACATGCTTCCCTTCTGCTATTGTGACCAAAACTATTAAATTTTATAACATTTGACTAAGGAAAGAAGGTTTTACCTCAATCATCTCTCTAACATGTTCTGGGTATTCAGGTGGTCCTTCTGTCCCGGATTCAGAGTCATCATCTTCGTACATTGGTCTTGATGATTCAGTTCCATTGGTAGCCAGAGCAGTTCCATTTAGAGAATCGCTGTCTAGAGTTAAAGTTCCATTCACATCTCTTCTTCTTCTCTTCCCAAATGATGGCGCATATGGAATCCACAAACTGCCTTCAGGCCAAGCGATCGGCCGCTAGCTCCCGTGCATCCTCCCAAGTCAAGTTTACGTCCCGCAGCTCTGACGCAAACTGCCGACGAATTGTCAACAGTGTACGACCAGGACGCCGAGAACCTGATGCCTTGTAAAATAGGCAAGCATGGTTAAGGCTCTCGGGAGGCATACGTAGTATATGGCCTAGCCAGCCGAATGACAGTAGATACCAAGGGTTGCTGTGTCCGTTGCCTCACCTCTGTGTTCCTTACAAAGTCAAACCACCGCACACCAAAAATTCTTATCTTAGACACCTATTCTCAAAACTCAGAAGTCTGATGTCTTGGGCCCCTGGTTAGGTGCCACGATTCGCAGCCATAAAGGAGAACAGGTGTGATGCAGGAGTTATAAAGGCGGAATTTTTGTTTTAACCGAGTAAATATCCGATCTCCAGACAGCTTTCATACGTCCTCAGGTCGGTGTCATCAAAATTTCAGATGACAGATGATTTCGCTCTTAACGTTCAATTTTAAAACCGCTTGATAATACATCTACAGCATATGGGTGCAATTCTGTCATCAATATACTCCACAATCTAGGCAATAAGTTTATGCATACTGGCGATACATTCGATGTCAATTTTAATGCCTACACAAGTTGGCACTTCTAAATTATTTCAAGGCCGAATGTATCGATTAGTGTGCATACAATTTGGGTTCTAAAGTTTAATGTTTTAATGCAATGTTTATTTGATGCAGGATTATTTTAACATTTTTTATGTATATTATGATTTCGTGTATTTGCTGTAAATATTTAATATGTAAAAGGCACTACGTGCCGTTTATTTTAAAATAAAATAAAATAAAATAAAATAAATAAATAACCGTTGATCTAATATTTCTGTACATACTTTCTACCGTTGCGCATTGCGAGAAAATTTTATACAATGTATATTTTCTTATACTCACCGGCTGGCAGCCTTCTCTACAAGTCCTGACAGTTGCTTCAAACACTAAGAAGTTGGATTCTGGTATCTTGAAGGCATTGAATCTTGCCTCCAAGCTGTCTCCACTACGTCCCTTGTCTAGTTCTGGGAATACATAACTGTCGACTGGGCAACTGAAAAGAATATTTCAAAAATCTGGTCATTGGTAGTAGAAACTACTACTCTCCCTTATCCGCACCCAGTGGTGCATAGGGCACTGCATTGGTACACCAAGTGCAGTGAATATTGATATTTTTTTTACGTGACGGTGATCAGTCTTACGCTTCAGCGCCAGTGTTGAAAATATTGAATATTTTGAGTTCAAGAAATATACTTCAAAATTTATTCGGTTTTAACTATCACGCCGTTTCCCCGAAGGGGTGGGTAGAGAGGATAGAACGCCACACCACTCTGTTTTGGCACACTTTTATCGCTTCTTCTACATTAATTCATCTTCATGCACACACGCCGATTATTCCAACTTTTCGCGTTAAATAAGAAAATCTCACTATTGATTAATGAATAATTTTTGAGACTATAGAAAAGGGGAATAAACTGTGAAAGCCATAACTAAAGTGCCTCAGTACGTTTGAATCCAAATTATGTTCATTAATGACATTAAGATAATTAAGAAAGATGGCAAAAACAAGAAACATGAATCAAAAAGAATATAAAAAATATTGTGTTGATCTATTAACTAACTAATTAACCATCACGCCATAGATAGAACGCCACATTACTCTGTTCTGGCACACTTCTCTTGCTTCCTCCACATTCATACATCTTCTCATGCACGCACGTCGATTATTCCGACTTTCCTCGTGCCCACTTTCAAGCACTTGTTTTACTTGATCATGCCTTGTCTTTCTCGGCCTTCCTCGATTTCTACATCCAGGCACAGTCGCATCAAATATTTTTTTAGCCGTTCTTTCATCATCCATTTGATCTATATGACCGAACCATCGTAAAAGCCGTTTCTTAATTTTGTCGATAATGCTTATCTCAGCCTTGCACTCTGCTCTAATTTCGACATTTGTGCACCTATCATACATAGTCCTACCACACATTCGCCTGAGAGATCACATTTCAACTGCATTTAATTTATTTTCATCCTTCTTTTTTTAACACCACGCTTCACTACCATACACAAGGGTTGGTACCAGAACTCCATTATGAACTTGGTGTTGATCTATTATATCTGGATAATGTATTTTTTTGTGTAGAACCTCCACATCGTTTAAATGAAATGCGCAGACTTTTACATTTAATTAATCTAAAAGCTATCAGTTATGAGGAAAAGTCTCAGTGACGTGTATCTTTAGGATTCAAAATAATCTTTTGACACTTACCCATATCTGTCAATAAGCTGCACCGACCTTCCAGAATACGGGTCTCTCGCTATGACGTTCGTGGCGAAGATATCCGTCACGTAGTTGTACCCATCTTGGGACTCCAGCCGGAAGGTCAGGGGGTCTCCCACGGCGATGGTGGTGGTCGGTCTACCCTGGTACAGGATCATCAGGCGGACCCTGGAGCTGAGGGAGTTCTCGGCCGGGAGGTACTCGATGGGGATCGGACTGCCGGACCTGTCGAAGGAATCCCCCCATTCCCAACTTGATCAGAAAAACAATAGGCCGAGGAGTGGCGAACGATGGGGCTTCAAATAATACCGTGATAATTCATTCATGATGAAAATTCTTAGACTTATTGAAGTACTTGTACTTTTTTAGGCTCGATAGCCTTTTTGGTGGTAGTTTTCTCGTAAAAAATGTAACTGCTGTGCTGTTTTGTTCCGTTTTTGTCTGAAGAGTAATTTTAACTAATGATCATTGAAATAAGGATCGAACTAGACAAATACAGTCTTTACTTTTAGATCAAGAAGAAGAAAGATAATTCAGATCAAGAGAAAGAAATCAAGAGAAAGAAATCACGCTCTTGCTTTTTATTTTTTATCTTTTGATATAAATAAATACAAACATTCAAAATATCTACATACAAAATGGCTACGGGGGTTTAAAAACGGGAACCGGAAACACTACACTTAGATACTTAAAGTTTAAGATTTTGAAATAAATGCTATTTTCAAATTTTTTTATTTATTTTTGCGTGCATTTTTGGGATATTTCATCCGACTTCAAATTTTTTAAATATTCGCGTCTACACGAAAACATTTTAAAAATTCAATTCTGGGTTGGGCCGGAATTCCTCATTATGGAAATGACGAAGTCCTCATTCCAAAGATTTAAAAGGTTTTCCTGATATTTTTTTCAATGTTTAATAGAAATTTGTCTTTCTTTAGGACAAATCAGTAGGTCTTTAGTCAATAAAACGTTTGCATAATAAAAATTAATGTATTATGCAATGTCATCAAAATATTTTGACCAGGTGTTTGATTAAATCACGGTATTATTTGAAGCTGATCGTTAGTATACTCAATTAGTTCAACTCATGCATAGAGACTATGCCAATAGTAACAAACTACCTACAAAATCTAAAAATTACAAGTCTGTATAAATTATGTCAAAAATACTCAATTTCAAGCAATTTAGATAATAATTTTACTAAAATAATACCAACTTTATTATTTATACTCTCGGCATGCTAATACGAGCTCAGTAATATAAAAACATTCAAAAAATTTGCAAATGCATGCACAAAATTATTTTACTATAATGCACATCTTGTCAATAACTAAAATAAACATTAACTAACTATTTATCTTTCTACATGTTCGTACGTGCTTAGTTAGGGACTCAAAAAATATTTATAACTACTTATCAGAAATTTTTAAAATCTTAAAACGTCTTTTCCTAGCTACGTAAGAAGTAACGTGTTTAAATGTGTTAAGTTTCGTCAAATTTCAGGAAGTTTCTTTGCTTATTTAAAAAAAAAAACAAATTGAAAATTATCAAGTGAATTAAATTGCAGGGTTTTTAAACATCCTTAGAATTTGTGAATTATTGTCCAATGACAAATAGGTGAAAGAGGATGTTTAAAAATATTATCGAACATAAACTAACTTTAAAATATCCATTTAAATAAGACATTATAATGAGAATTTAATTTATTTTTGATATTTTGGGTGACTTTCATTGGACAAATGAATTAGAAGAGAAATTGATGTTAATATACCTACAAAAAATTGACATGTCTAAAAAAATCACGACAAAATTAAAACTAACGACAATAAAGGTTTTGATGGCCCAGGGAAATTCACCGTCTTTGAATTAATCTCTTGGGACCCTCTGAAGATAGAATTTGATTTGAAATTTTGGGTTTAAAACAAACAGCTTTAATCAGCTTTAAGACTCATGCGAACATGACTTCTGCCGCTTGATTATATAATGAATACTCAAGACAGTTCGAAATATCTGCTTCATAACCGCCAGCATGCTTCGATTTTCAAACTACAGCATGCCTCACACAGTTAATCTGTTATGGTCGCTGCACATCCTCACAGACAAAGGTCCGTCCATCTTACCCTGCTCCTATGTAGTTGGAGGTGACCACCGCCTCTCCTGGTCCCCTGAACAGGCAAGTGAGGTTGAAGCGCTTGTCTTTACCAGTTTGGACATTGTCACTGAACTGGACAACCACGATGTTGGTCATGGTGTCGCCGTACTGGGAAGAAAAAACAGTATTTTGGAATTAAAAATCCTGGAAAATTGGATCCTTTAAGAATATTGCTAAAATCTATACAAGCCAATATACAAAGTTCACCAAAAACTTTGTAGTTAAATGCATTCTCAAAATCTACACACCGAATCCCAATTTAATGAAATCAGAACTAGATATAATGGAATTTATGTTTCCTTTAAACCGAAACAAAGTGGTGATTGTATCAAAGAGAGGTGTATCGCTCATCATCAAAACAATTTATGATAATTTGATTTTATGCCCTATTTTATTACCCTTAACAGCCGAAATCATCAAAATTATTGAAACAATATCTCTTCCCAAAAGTTTTGATTTCAAGTACAATAATCAACAGGGCATGTATAATCCACGCATTTTAAATAGACCGCCTGAAGAAAAATACTAAATGAAGAGAAAAAAAAGAAGACGAAAGAAGTATTCAAAAAATATCTAGTAAACATTATTTTTCAAATACTATAATTATATATATTTATTCATTTAATTTTTATATTTAATATATATGTTGTAATAATATTTCATAAAATCCCTGCTTTAAAACTGTTTGGCAGTTTAGCGGGAATTCATTAAAAAAATAAAAAAATAAATTTAAAAAAGTTAAATAAAAACCAAATTAATAAACATTAACTCACCCGCTGAGTGCCACACTCAGGATATCCATGAGCTCCGCTAATTCTCAAAACGTTGACAGTTCCTCCACTGCCTCTGAAGAAGCATCGATCATAGAAACCGTATGTATAAACCCTTCCTATAAACCCTTCTGGAGTCCGAAGAGTAAACTCCATACCGTCTTCATTGCAAACTTGGCTCACTGTAAATAAAACAAGACCTTGTTGTTTCCATATTTTTGCATAGACACCATTTTTGTCAAACGTTTTTTTTTACAGTTGGTATTACCATCAAGACAGTCTTCTCCATTTCTTGCGGTTGATCTTTCGTAGAAGTCGTAATTCCCAGTTGTATCGAAGTATGCAGGATCTGCTGAATCCATATCTCTTGTGTCTCTATCGCTCAGCTCGCAGTTGTCTCTATCATTGTCTCCGTAAGAAACAGCGTTATCGCTTAAACAAAATTGAAAAATATAAAATTTTTGGCGGAGCGCAATATTTTTTACCGAAAAGCGTTAAGACGACTTTTTGGTATTGGTTGTGGTTTTTATAATACAATGGCCAAGGCACTGGACACGCGACAAAGGGTTTCCGGGTTCGATTCCCGGCGATAAGATCACAAAAATCAAAAGTGGTTTTTCCCTATATTTGGTGATTGTGATATTATTCTGTTATTAGGCCTCCTTGTCTGTTGAGATGGTTGAAATAAATAAAATAGCAACGAAATAGCAAGAAAGCCATCTCACCGGTAGTTAAAAGATCTGCAGATGAAATCCCTCGCCTCCGCGCACTCCCTCTGACACTGCACCAAGGACTGCGCGGTGGTGAACCGCCTGATGTACTGCCTCCTCATGCGCTGGCGGGACCCGACCTGGCGGTAGGAGTCTGCGTTGTCGCACCTGGAGACCCCCGGCCGCAGCGAGCCCCCGGGGCCGGAGGGCGGGCCCAGGGGCGCCCCGCCCGGCCCTATCGGGGCTATGGCGCCATAGCCGGGAGATCCCACTCCAAAACTGGGACCTGTTGGGTCGTAACCACCTGGGGCGCTTCCTGAAATAACGGAATTAATTCTTCCTTCGTTCCTTCATTTTATATTTCAAATTTAATAACTTTGCTAGATAACTGAGAATCGTCGCTTATATCCTAAAAAGTTGGCCACGGAAGCATGGATTGTATCTAACATTCTTTTATCATAATATAATATTGTGGCGGAAGAAATGACGTCACGCGGGCGACGCGAGACGAACGGACGAGCCGAGCTACACCGAACACGCTCGGACAATAGCCGAGAAATATTTTGACCTTCTGCGTGACAAGACGTCGTTTTTGCGCATTTCTTGCCGCCAAATTGTGGCAAACTAGATTCACTTTTCATTTCCATTATTCATTTTAATCGTAGTTTAATTAGTTAAGTTCATTGTATTTTTATTGTATTAGCTTCTAAATTCTGTGTAATAAATGTGCACTGTAAAACTGTAAGTATCTTTCATTTCTCTTTCTGTGCACCCACATAAAACCATAACCACCAGGGTAACTAATCCCGGTGGTCCACAATATGCTATTTTAACCACCAATGTAACAAAAAAACGTGCTTGGAGGTCATCTTCGTGGCGATATTTACCTGTTGGTCTATATCCTGGCTCCGCTCCTCCATAGCTTCCTCTATACCCTCCTGGCCTTCTGGTGCCGTATCCTGGTCTCCCGCCATATCTGTCACCACCTGGTCTGTCTCCAAACCGATCTCCTCCAGATGGACCATATCTGTCTCCTCCTGGAGCGTATCTGTCTCCTCCTGGAGCGAATCTGTCTCCTCCTGGAGCGTATCTGTCTCCTCCTGGAGGGTATCTGTCTCCTGGAGGGTATCTGTCTCCTCCTGGAGGGTATCTATCCCCTCCGGGACCATATCTGTCACCTCCTGGACCATATTTGTCCCCTCCAGGAGCATACCTATCTCCCGGTGGACCGTATCTGTCTCCTCCATACCTGAAATAATATATTTTTAATCATATTTTAAAAACCGTTTTACAATATGTTTTCTTGCTCTTCTACTCTTTGTCTATGGGTTTCTTACTATAAAAATATTAATTGTAAAAGAAAATATAAAAGACAAATACCGTAACAATAAAGACAGTCCAAAAAATTTTAGACGGTAATAGCCAAGAAAAATGTGGTTTTTCTTGGTCATTTTCAGATAGGTTTTGAAAAATCACAGATTATTTTACATTTTAATCATTATGAGTCTGTCTTTAGTTAAAGACTTACCCTCCGATTCCAAAGCTGTCTCTATCACCAAATCGATCTCGTTCTCTTTCTCTGTCGTACTGACTTCCTCCTCCAAACCTATCTCCCCCATAGCGATCTGTTCCCCAGTAGCTTCCTCCACCAGACCCTAAAACAAGCATAATGTTAATGGACTATACATAGCAAACATTGTAATGAGAAAGGTTTAATCAAACGCAACAAATAACATATTATGTAGAAATGTAAATAAACAATCAGTTGATTTAAGGTAAAAGTTTCAATATAATGGGGTTTTACCAGATAACATGAATATTCTTAAAAACGTTCTAAATATTTTCAGTATATTTTTTACAATTCCAACGATATAAACATTTTAAACAATACTCAAAAATGTTTTTAAAATAAATTGATGTTTACGTACGAATTTTTTAACGCCCGTTATTAGCTAATGACGTCATACCCGTCCACCGTGAAACCTGGTGGAAATTCATTCCGTAGTGGGTATATTGCTGTGACGTCAAGGCATGCGCGCCAAATGGAGGATTTTGCGAGCGATTTGAAAAAGCGCTATTTCAAACCGCGCTAGAAAATTCATATGACATCGTAAAATTTAAAAAAAAATTCCCTTGATATTATAATTTTTCAATCATATTTTAAGAAAAAAAATAAAAAATCGGAAAGAACCCCATTATCAAATAGTTTTACACAATAAAAACTAATAACCCATATAGACATAAAGGTCAAGGTAATAACTTGGCAAACATTTATGATTGGCATAAATGTCACGTCGCTTTGATCGTTTTATAGATATATTTATATTAACAACATACCTGGTGGTCTATCGTATGGGTATCTTCCAATGCCTCCGCTTCCAATTTGATTCCTATCACCATTTGGATATCTATCCCACCCAGGGTACCTGTCAATCGGGTATCTCTCCCTGTTCATGGGATATCTATCTCTATCTATCGGATATCGGTCTCTATCGGCAGGATACCTGTCTATCGGGTACCTTTCTCTGTCGATAGGATACCGATCCCTGTTTATGGGATACCTGTCAATAGGTGGTCGGTCTCTAAATATTGGGATTCTGTCTCTATCTCCAGGAGGATATCTTCCGTATGCTGGGAATTTACCTCGATCTGGGCCGATCGGGTATCTATCGATTTCGTTTGGATATGGATCGGGGTCTGGTCTGTCTATAGGGTAACGATCAGGGGGATATCTGTCTAATGGTCTTAATGGTCCTACCGGATAGCGATCATCAGGGTATCTGTCGCCTCCTGGATACCTGTCACCTCCTGGATATCTGTCACCTCCTGGATATCTGTCACCTCCAGGATATCTGTCACCTCCTGGATATCTGTCACCTCCTGGATATCTGTCACCTCCAGGATATTTGTCCCCTCCAGGATATCTGTCACCTCCAGGATATCTATCACCTCCTGGGTTTCTATCACCCCCAGGATATCTATCCGAAGGGTATCGGTTGCCTCCAGGGTACCTATCATCTGAAGGATACTTGTCGTCTGGGTACCGATCTCCCCCGGGGTATCTGTCACCCGCCGGGAACCTATCGTCCCCTCCCGGGTACCTATCGTTCCCCCCTGGCGCCCTATCATCAGGATATCTGTCGTCTCCGGGATATCTATCTCCCCCTGAACCTCCGGGATATCTATCTCCCCCTGAACCTCCGGGATATCTATCTCCCCCTGAACCTCCGGGATATCTATCTCCTCCCGAACCTCCGGGATATCTATCCCCTCCTGAACCTCCGGGATAACGATCTCCATTGCTTCCTGGATATCTATCGTCGTATCCGCCTCCGCCGTTTCCTTGTGAAATATTAAAAGAGTGCAGTTAGAATTATTGGATTGTCATTTATCCATTTTGATGTTGAAGGTGTTGTCAACATCATGTGCTAAGAGAGTTTTGAGATCAGCAGTTAATCATTGTGCAACATTTAGACAAAAACCTACAAACATTTTCTCTATCATTAAATATTGATCTTCGGATAAAATAATAAAATACAAATAAAGTAGAACCCCAACTGTCGAGATTATGGGTACGGATAATTATGTGGCTGAAAACCAGCAAAATATATTTATGTTTTTATACCCAATATGGTTGAGGTATGTAATGGGACAATTCAGTACCGACCTTTAATTCGTCAAGTTGCCCATCTTGGTTTTTTTTAGCATAGGCAAGAAGCAAGTACTTCGGTTTAAAAGGGTAATATGTGATATAACATCGAGGGTAATTATATTATATTACAGGTACCAATTTAACATAAATTTTAACAAAATTCGCCATTCATCCATCTACATATCTTTCTATACGGGTAAAAAGAATGCTAAATCAATTGGCTTCATTTTAGAACTCGTCTAAACAATCGAAATTTTACTGTAGACTCTTGTCTTCACTTATCTATGCCAAATTTTTATCAAAAGCGCAAAATATCCTCAACTAGACTCAACTTATGAAGGCAATGATGGTTTGGCAATGTGGCAATGTTAAATATTAGTATATTAGAATGATTCCTGATTGGTGCAATGGGTAATGAGATGGTGGAGTTCCTTATGATGAAGAGACTGTACCTGGCCTGCCCCAGTCTCCACTGCCCCCCGCGTCCGGCTTCCCCCCTCCCCCGCCCCCCGCCTGGTCCCCATCCCCACCCATCAGCATGTGATCTAGGAGCAGATTATTGGCTAAAGGTGCTGACAAGCAATGAGCAATAGTGCCATGTTGTATGAGTATAACGCATCCAAAATACTAATTATTTTTATTATTATAGGCAGGCAGCTTTTGCTGGTGCACCTATACAGCTTTTGAACTGGTTGATTGTAGTGGAGTGGACAACTAAGCCTGGAAATTTGTTCCAGTCTGAAACCACCCTTCTTGGAAGGAAGTTTTGGCTGCTAAGTTTGATTATGTTGGTTGCTAAGGCACTGCCTTCATGATTCGGAAATCCAGGGTTCGGTTCCTGGTAACATCACAAAAATCAAAAGTGATTTTTTTCATGCTTAGGTGTTTGTGATTTACCTTCTGTTATTGGGCTTCCTGTCCTCTTGAGGTGGTTAAAAGTGAAATTGAACAATGGAAGTTTTACACTTCATTATCATCATCATTTCGTAATAAGGCATAAGGCAATCCTAGGGTTCCTTACATAATTTGAAAAAAAAAAGTTATAAAATTTGAACATTCGATGACTTTTCTACATTTTATAATATCTGACGTGCTCTTTATTCTTTAAGCATTCTTAGAAAATAGATCGTTATTATTTTTTAAAAAACACAATTCTTTATGTCTTTTTTCTTTCTCCATCAACATCCAACATGATTTTTGATTGACCAAAATTTCATTCCGTTTTGGATGCGCTACACCCAAACTATTACTATTATGATGAATTATTGGCATTAGATTTAGCAATTATGGCAAATGGGTTATTATGGCACCTCGGTTTATGGTTATAGCAGGAAATATGCAATATTAGTAGATACATTATTATCCTTGATGACTTTTATGACAAATGCAATGGCTTTATTAGTTTGAACAAGTTAAGTTGTTATGGGTTAAATCATGCATATGACAAATGAATTGTTCCCGTCTGCATAATGTAATAAATATATTTTCTAGGTAGTATAACATTGATAATGTTGCAATTGCGGCAGGTATATGCTTCTCAAGTTTTTAATTAAGTCCATTTTTCATTTGGAATGAAAATGAAACAAAAGGTGCATTGAAGTCTCCTACAATAACCAATTCTCAGCAAATATTGTTGGTTATCAAGATAACAAATGTACGTGATTCGATATATTAAGAGAATCATTAGTAATTTTCACCATAGATAATTTTTTCAACCTCTCGAATACGAACAATTAAAGGTTGTTACCTTAGAGTAATGACGCGCAGGCTATAGAGGGGCCCTAACGGTCAAAAACCATTCTATGATTGTCAAACACGAAGTTGGCTATAGTTTGCAGCAAAACAAATGCCAATGTTTTACAAATGCCTAATGCGGCCTTGGCACATCGACAGTAATCAACTGTCACTATCAACAGTAAACATACTTTAATTTACAAATTGATCACCTAAATTAAGAAAAACTGGTAAATAATGTAAATATGTTGATAAAAGGAAAGTTTTTATACAAATAATACCCATGTTAGGACAATATATGCCAAAATCAATGTTAATCAAAATAATTATTTATCGAAATCAATTACCTGTGAAATGTGACTCTTTTAACACCTTTGACACTCTTACTGCTACAACCAAGCATACTATAATTCACCATTGCCGTTTTTGATGATTAAAATCAGGAAGTATCCACGTTATTTACTAGCAAAGCGATGAAAGTGACCGTTACGCGTCTGTTGTCAAACAAATAATAATGACCGCCAGCAGAGTGAAGTTGTCGCTAACCAAAAATTTGCAACGCTTCCGGTCTATGGGAAACGGTAAAGGGCCTCTCTATAGCCTGCGCGTCATTACTCTAAGGTTGTTACAGTTCGCACCCAATGGTGAAAGTAAAAAGCCTTAAGAGAATACTCCACCACGTGACTGCGGCCGCTTTCCCATACAAACATATTCTTAGATTTTCTCTCTGGAATTTAACAATAGAACAAATTTTAGATATCGACCAGATGCGTGTTTGTGTGGTCTTATTTTTTTGATATTTTATTTGTTATGGGAGATAAGTAAATTATTTTTTAAAAAAGACGATACAAACACGCACCTGGAGCTCAATCACAGATAACTATCGATGTAGTTAAAAACGTGCTAACCACGTGCTAACGCTAACCATTTGACCGATCACAATGAACATACGTTCATACCACGTTCGCCGTTGCCGAGCGAGCATTGCCGAGCGTTGCCGAGCACCATAGATGATAATATATATCGCGGCCAAACGTCAAACGTCAAGTCAACGCGCGTGTCGAATTGTTTATTATGTCGACTGCTTTTCTCAATATTTGGCTTGCCGAACGCCGGCTAAATGCAATACGGCACTCGAGAAAAATTGAAAGAAGATATATCTCGGGAAATGGCTCGCGATTTGATGCGCTCGTTTAATAATCCCGATCGATAACTTTTAACGCGTGTTCCATTGTGATCGCGAAAACGTTAAACATCCATAGTAAGAAATCGATATCACGTCGCTTATTACCGCGTCGATAGTGATCTGTGATCGAGCAACTGGTCGACTTCTAAAATGTGTGAAAAAATCATTGTTCTAATGTTAAATTCCAGGGAGAAAATCGAGCAATACGTTTGTACGGGAAGCGGCCGTAAGTCACGTGGTGGTGTATGCTTTTAATCAGTTAGATCACCAGTTCAAGTTATTAGTTATTAGACTTACGCATGAGGTTTTCATAGTAATCATAATCGGCATCGTATATAATCCTCATCCCGTCCCTCTGGTTGTAGCGGCTGAGGCGGCAGGTCCTGAAGCGGTCGCTATAGACTATAGACGGCCGAGCGGCACTGGAAGCTGGTCTGCCGGAGGCACTCGTCCAGGCACTCGCTCAGCGACCTGCCCGTGATCTCCGAGTGGAACTCGCCGCCCAGCCGGCTGTTCCGGTACCGCTGGAACGCCGTGTCCGGCCGCCGCCCGTTGGAGAACAGGTGCGAGGTGACGGAGTTGTCGGGGTACTCGGACCCACGGGCTGGGGAGAAGAAAGAAATCAAAGTATTACCTGACAAGGCAAAACACCTGTCACAACATAAAGAACTTCATGAGTTTCAAAATGAACTTACAATGAAATCCCCACCCTTTCCCTAGACTGCTTTAAAGACTATTGAGTCTTTTTTCAGTCCAGCCAACTCTACCTTTTTTTTTCAACAAGCTAAACCGCGATTTTAAGATTGTTAGTGTGATAAAAATTCGGATGAATTTACGATTATGTACGCGAACAAATGCTTTCATTGTACCCCTACCACCGTCTCGGCTTATGTATTATAATTGTCATTGTTTCCATCACCCAAACCAACCAGAGTCGGCCCAAATTAACAGTTGTAGGGATGTTAGTTTCAAAATGAACTGACGAAACGAGACATCATCATCATCACCATACCATATCCGCTTCCTATGTGGAGCATATGCAATCCACAAACTGCCTCCAGCTGCCGCCAGCTCTTGTGCATCCTCCCAACTTAAGTCCACGTCCCGCAGCTCTGACGCAAACTGCCGACGAATTGTCACCAGTGCACGACCAGGACGCCGAGAACCTGATGCCTTGTAAAACAGGCAAGCATGGTTAAGGCTCTCGGGAGGCATGCGTAGTATATGGCCTAGCCAGCCGAAACGCCTTCGCCGGATGACGGTAGATACCAAGGGTTGCTGTGCCCGTTGCCTCACCTCTATGTTCCTTACAAAGTTACTATCTTACGACAAAACGAGACAGCTGACAAGACAAATATAAGCTTAAAAGTGATCTGATAAGGCAGATACTTAGAGGCAGGATAACAGCTGTCACAAAATAAAAAATATATGAATCTAGTCGTATGTAGACGGTCTTCATACAGGGTAAGACGCTTCCGAGTTCAATTTCCAGGAATCATGAGAAGAACATAGAAATCAAAAGCGATTTTCCTCATTTCTGGTTGTTTACGATATTGTTCCTATCTGTTGATGGGCTTTTTTGGCCTGTATTTGTTATTTAAATAAA
>JAGVSP010003595.1:0-23104 GCA_022494985.1 Micrasema minimum | reverse complement strand
AAAAAAAATAAATTAATCGTTTGTAAGGTTTTAAATTTAAAAAGTTTAAAAATCAAAAAAATTTTTATGGGAAAACGCAATTGACAAAATTTTTTTAAAAAAAATTTTTCTCAAAAATTAAACTTTGTCGGAAAAATTTTAAAAGTTTTTTAATCAAGTTCGGAAAAAAGAAAAAATTTGGAAACTTTTTTAAAATGGTTTCCCTTTTTAGGGGTAAAAAATTTTAACTTTTAAATATTCTTTTTTCCGAATCTGCGGTTCAAGACTCGAGAAAATTCAACCAATCCCTTCTGCCCTCCTTCTTATGGCGCGGAAAAAAATACTCGAACGAAAATCCTAAAAAATTTCAATTTCACAGGAGCAGGGAAAGGGATTATTTTGGGGAAGAATTAAAGCCCGAAAAAGGAACGTTTGGGATCCGACGCCGAAAAGGGGCGCACGGGTAGCAAATTTGTTGGGTTTAAAATGGAAAGGGGCCGGACTCCCAGAATAACGGACGCAGGGACGAAACCGTTCTGGTGGGAGACCGGGGAAAAGGGGTAAGGAGTCCCCCGATGAATGGGTGGACGTATCAGGAAGTTTCTGGGAAACAGGGGGAGGGGAAAGGGACCAGGTGGGGGGGAGTAAGACGGCGGGGGGGAACTTAAATTCCCTTAAATGTAAACCAAAGGCTGGATACAAAATTATTGAAGTTTATTTTTATGAACCTATCACCAGGGTGCAAAGTATCTTTTTTTTTTAACCAACCTGACAACACGTGTATTTTCCGCACTCTCCTCTAGTTTCAAACATGCAATCATAATGGAACCTTCACTGGAAGTTCAATTTCTATGAGAGGTACTAGAAACGCCGACCAATTTGGTTAAGTGCTTTCCCCAGGCGCACAATGCCGTCTTGTAGTACAAATGCCAAGAGTTATGCTACCTCAGAGGAACCACGTATAGAACGGAATATATGCAAGATCATTGTGAAATTTGACGGGTCATGTAACTTGTGTGACGCTGAGAGTTCTCGGATAATACAAAAGATTATTTATTTTATTTTACTTACTTTCAACGCTCATAGGGCTTTAACATTTAAACAAAACTACACAGTAACAAGAAATTCAAATAAAACATAATACTTTAAAACATAATACTGTAAAATGTCGGAAAGAAATAATACACTAGCTGTGAACTTGATTGACTAGACTCCATCGCCTTTAATATATAACTCGAATATACTCAATGAGTAGCTAAATATGTCTATATTGAAGGGTCGAGCACACTATGTATCTAATGCCCGGGACTCATCGAATTCTCAAATAGATTTTTTTTTTATGAGTGTACAAAATTACAAAGACTTCGCAATTTTATTGGATATTTGACGAATTTGATCGAAGATTTTAAATTTTCGACCACCTTGAGTCCTTTTTGTTTTTTGTTTTTCCACATTATCACTTTATAATATTTTGGATTTAATTAAATTTTATTTTATTTTATTTTATTTTATTTTATTTTATTTTTCTTATTTTATGTTTTGCGTATACCTACTACCTACTGTATCAAAGATGATGCGAAACAAATAGATATTATTATTATTATTTTTAGGTACAATTTGCTTGTACTAATACTCGTTACCAAGGCGATGAGTCTAGCAATAGGTGAACATTTAAATAGATATTTCATGAAGGCCACCTCGGGAATCGAACCCGCTACCTTATGCACGGTAGCCAAATCTACATCTACCTACTTATACTTCCAGGGAATAATTTATTTGATAACGTTAGATAATTTTATTAATAAATAATTACTTACAGTACGTTGTAGGATTCAATGGATAACATATTATTTAGGTAGACTCGTACATGGGTACTGTAATTCAATCTTGCCTCGTCTTAACACTTCTATCAACTGAATTATTAAGAACATTGCTTTTTCCTCCTTCATACATTACGAAAACCAGGTCCAAACACAGAGTTCATCTTTTATAGAATACTAAAATCTTTCTCTGCTGTCTGAACAAAAAGAAAATATCATTCTTATTCTCTGTTAAAACAGGGAAATCAACGTTGTTGTATTTTCGACGAGGTGCCGTGAAATTGGCTGAATATTTTCGAGTTTTCGGGAATCAATAAAGTTTTTGGAGTTTCCATCATGTCCACATGCACTTACACATGATGCATTATTCACGGTGCATTAGGTCAAGCAGTAAACCGCTTTGTGACTACTGTATGAGCACATTCTGCATTCGAACTGCATACACTGACGTATTAAGGGGAACGTTGGACTGGGCGTTTACTGAACAGACAACCACAAATAGGAATTTTCTTAAATCGCACGTATTTTATTCCGTGTGAATATTTTTCTCAAATTGAAAAGGACGTCAAAAATATGTAAGATGTAAGGAAATATTTTATATATTTATTTATTTATTTATTTTTTAACCACCTCAACAGGCTAGGAGGCCCAATTACAGAGGGGAACAACGTCACAAACACCCAGGCTTGAGAAAAATCACTTTTTGATTTTTTTGAGTTCTCACCGGGAATCGAACCCGGAACCTCCGCATCGTGAGTCCAGATTTTAAAAATATAGGCCTGTGAGCCGAATCGCATTCGCTTGATTCGGTCTCGACGTATCGGTGTGTTAAAAAAAAGGATTTCGATATGGAGACACTGAGGGATCGTAAGGGTGGCGGCATCTCCTCTTGACTTAACTTCACTTGGAAGCTTTGGCCCTGTAATTTGCTTATGCATTTGCAACAACAAAAATTTAAAGTCCTGCATAAAATAGCGTGACTGTCAGAGAGTCCCCAAGGACTCTATAACAGTCGCAAGTGGAGGTAGGATCGATCGCTCATTGATTCGGTGTTGGCGGTCAGGTTGGCTTGCTGGCCAATATATATATACACAACGTAATCCTTTACTCGTGGAATTTAGACGAGGGGCACTCATCAGGGATAGGGGGTGGAAGTGGACGGGGATGATGATAGTATGAGATGCATAGATGTACTGTGAGGACCATGACTGGCCGCGGATGCTCGAGTGCATGTCTGGGATGGAGGGCTGGCGAGGCGGTATGCCGGTCTCCATACGGGTGTAGTATTTACTAACAAATAATGATCGGGATAGTAACTAACATTTCCCTACTACACTGTTAAGTTGGGCCGACTCTAGTTGCTTTGGGTGATGGAAACATAGACAATGAGGGAATCCACTGTTTTCTAAAGTAATTTTTTTCTATAAACTTACTATTTAACTAAACAAAAAAAATATATTTAATATTTTTTTATAAGTTATTGATGAAGATACGATTTTTTAAAGTTGCACATTTCAAATACCGCGCTAAATACCAACTATGTACTAACTGCGTCATTTTTGCAGGAGTGACGTCATAAAACGGGTTGTTTAAGGCCATGGTATTTCTCCAGCCAGTAACAAAACTGTCAAAAATCTATGCAAACTAACGCGGGAAGCACAGATAAAATATACCGTCGACTCAACTGTCATATACTGTTAACAGCTGTTCTAGGTAGACTGAATGGCGGCCATCTTTTTTGCAATAGAAGCTATTGTATTCCATATTAAAATGCCATGGAACGCGGCTACGGGGGTTTAAAAACGGAAACCGGAAACACTACACTTAGATACAAGGAGTGACGTCATTGTTTAAGATTTTGAAATGAATGCTATTTTCAACATTTTTTATTAATTTTTTTTGTGTGCGTTTTTGGGGATATTTCATCCCACTTCAAAATTTTTAAATATTCGCGTCTACACGAAAGCATTTTTAAAATTCAATTCCAGGTAGCAGTGGATTACCTCATTATAATACGTAAGACGAGACAGTGATAGAGACAACGAAAGCATTTGTTTGCGTACATCACTTAAATTACTCCGTAATATCACACTGACATTCTTAAATGGCGGTTTAGCATGTTGGAAAACTCGGTAGAGTTGTGCTAGACTGAAAAAAAGACTCGAGTAGTTTTTTAAACAGTCTAGGGAAAGTGTGAGGCTTTCATTGTATAGGGCAGCGTTTCCTAACCTTTTTCAGTCGCGGACCCCTAGGAAATCGAGCACAATTTTCAAGGACCCCCTTAGTAAAAAAAACAGCAATAAATTTTGGCACCATTTACTTTATAATAGTACCTACTACAAATACAAAATTTAAAAAATAATAAAAATACGTTAATAATTAACGCACAACAGCAACACCAACACGGTTAATAGGGTCTTATCTTAAAATTTATTCGCTTATATAAAAATGTCCTGACCAGACTCTATTAATGTGAAGGTTGGTGTTGCTTTTTTGAAGTAACCGAATTAAGTTACGAAAAAAAAAATTACGAGCGGCAATTTACGACGAATAAAATATTTATTGATTATTATTTATTTTGCATAAGCAACTATGCACAAAATGGGTACTTTGCAACAATAATTAGTAAGTACTTATATAAATGTTTTAATCTTTTTAGATAGTTAAGAGATAGCCTATAAGTGGACGTTATTTTTAGAAATTAATATAAGTGTATGTCTGTTGGCTGTCCATAAACAAGTATTTTTAAAAAAAAAAGTGTCAAATGGTCCAGAGATGTGACTGCGGACCCCCATACATATATTCGCGGACCCCCAGGGGTCCGCGGACCACAGGTTGGGGAACGCTGGTATAGGGGATGATTGGGGGTGAAGGAAACGCAGAATCCACTAACCTGAGGGCGTATTGGCTCCTTCCTGGTGTACGGCTGGTAGCCTTTGTTAAGCGCTGTACACTACTACTCATAAGTTAGTTGGCTTAAGATATTTTGAATCTGTCAGCCTATGCTGGACGCTGGACGCTAGTTTCATTCACAGTACTAAAATCAACCCCGCTATAGTGGAGCTTTGTGAGAAGAGGTGTAGAGGAGGGCAAAAGGTGACGATAATCGATACGGAATGACGATATATTGGTCTGAACTACACTTGATTTGATATCCTATCAAACGCTTCGTAATAAATTGTGTAAATTGCGTCGATGACGTAAACGAAACGTTACGGAACAAACAGTTTCACGAGTCATGCCGCACAATGTTCCCGCAATTTTCCACAAATATTTTTCACATCCCGCTTTATTAATGTTTGAATATAACACAATGAGAGCGAATAAATTCTGGCAGAGAGGAGGCACGGTGCCATTGTTGCAAAAGTCAATAAAATCGAAAAAGTGATTTATTGCCCGGATCGTGGTTATGGCAGACCTATATATTTCTCTTTTCCTTTCATTGTTATTAATGATCTGAAGAGTACGGAAATATTGCCATATACAAAGTTAAGAATGTTTGTCAATGTAATAGGTGTTCTCTTAACCAACTCACTAGATTTTTGTTTGCAAAGCTTTAGAAACCCACACATGTACGATTTTTTTTTATAATAGTGTCTATTTATTGATTACCTAAAGTATTGTTAAATTTATCGATTGGTTTTGGTTTATATTTATTAAATAAAGCATTACAGATAAAATATATAAAATTCAGAGTCAAATATCAATTCATAAACTAAAACTCAATTCATCAATTTATTTAAACTAAAAAAAACACATTTATTTCAAACAAATATAATCACTATTTTTTGCTTATTTAATTGTTTATTTTGCATATCTAGTACCTGGATTTATTTTTTAATTTACCTTACTATGATTACTACTTATATTATGTATATTTTAGCGTAACCTCCCTCACCAAGCACAAGAGCTTGTCTTTTTATTGGCGTGGTAGAGCGTTATGGTTATATTGTTTAATTATTGTGATTTAAAGATTTGTAAATTTGATTCGATAATGTATTAAATAAATAAATATAATTTTTTTTTCTTTTTTTTTTTTAAAAAATCGTCATATATGAAAATTATTGATTTTAAGGAGTTGAACATGAAAACGAAATTTAATATATTATAAAAGAACCTACATATTTAATATACGTCATTTACAGAAGGGCTTTTTTATTGAAAATAAAAAAAACGTCCGTATCTATTATTTCTATCCTCGTTAAAGCAATTTTTTTAGTATTATTAATTCTCCTTGAAAATCATTTTTACTAATATTTATTATTGTTTTTAAGGAAATTCAGTAATAAGGGCTCTCCCTTATTACTGAATTTCCTTAAACCTGAAATTATTACTGACCTCTGTCAGTAATAATTTCATTTAATACATGTATATTGTATATAAACAAATCAATGTGTATACATTCTGTATCCAAAGCGGTTTTCTAAGAATTCTGAATAAATCTTTCACGTTTTGCAGACGTTTTCAAAATACATTTTCCACTTTTCGATTCGATCCTCGCTTTGTTTGACGTCATAAAAGTCCTGTAGCAAATAGGGCAGAGATAAATTTTGTTTAATTTAGTATAGCGAAGATACTGAATGAAATCCATTAGCGTAGCCATTTTTTACCAATACAGAATGAGCATTCAGTCTTGTGTACAAAGGGTCCCCCTCACAGCGATGTTTGTAGCGAAATCGGTGAATTTTTATCTGAAGACTGATGGATAATTTAAAAACTTGTGACCAATTAATTATTGATTAATTAATAATTATAACTAAGTAACTAACTAACCATCACGCCATTTACCCGTAGGGGTAGGCAGAGAGGATAGAACGCCATACCACTCTGTCCTGACAGACTTCCTTTGCTTCCTCTACATTCATACTTTTTCCGACTTTTTACGATTTTTCCGAATTTTTACATGTCCACTTTCAAGTACTTGACGTACTTGGTATAGCCATGTCTTTCTCGGCCTTCCGCGGCTTCTACATCCAGGCACACTTGCATTTAAACTTCTTTTAGCCGTTCTTTCATCACTCATTCGCTCTACATGACCAAACCATCGTAAAAGCCCTTTCTTAATTGTGTCGATAATTATAATAATACTAATATCATACTATAATATATAATGATAATAAAAAATAAAAATAAACCTTTTTTCATGTAATTATTTTTTATGTACCGAATATATGGATTTAAATCAGCCTCCAAGCTAGCCCATAAATTATTATTTTGAGTACCTTGTCCACCTCGTGTTGTAGTGGATAACGCGTCGGGCTATCATGGATGAGGTCACAGGTTCGATTGGTCGATTCAAAATGTTTATTTAAATGAGTTTAAATGAGATGAGAACTAGGGCTGGAACAGAAGTGTAAGTCATTGTTCATTGATCATCTTGCCTTTATATAATAAATTATCAATATACACTGCAATTGGTGAACCAATTCAGTTGACTTTGTACCATTATGTGTGGATAGGGAAGGTTGTAGTTGTAGTGGTGGTATGTATATATACACCGTGTCCCACGATGAGACCGCGAAACTCCAGAGGGTGATTATTCATGATATTCTGAGAAAAAAATCTTAATAAAGTTTTTCAAAAAAACTCAATTCTAATTTCTTAAAAAAAATATTAAAATATGAATAAAAAAATTCACGCGTGTAATACCGTCAATTTTTGAACTGGCTCACACCACGTGACCTGCACTAATAAGCGCAAAGAAATCACATATTTTTGAAACTTAAACTAAAGATTCAGATATGAAATTCGAATTTTGAATGTCCGTACAAGGCGTACCAGAGCGGACCCCCACTCCTCCCCGCCCACCGCCACCCCCGCCGCCGCTAGCACTTCAAACAGAAGCCAGTATTACACTCGTCGCTTTATATGAATACTTTTTTAAAATTAATTATTGGAAATGCCCGGATCAAAAAACTTTATAAGGATTTTTTTTTCTCAGAATACCATGAACAATCACCCTCCGGAGTTTCGCGGTCTCATCGTGGGACACGGTGTATATATACAACATAAACATTTAAAATACTTGTTTCCTCACTCTTGATGTCCTTACAAAATTTATTTTGTACATTTTGTTGGGCATTTAATTGTTGTCTATGTTATACAATATATTGCCTTGAAATTTTAATTTTAATTTAGTTTACGTACCTCTGTGTGCGTAACATTAAAATATAAATCAAAATAAAATAAAATGTACGTGGTCTTGGTATCTTTCTTAGTAAGGACACTGATATGCAATAGAAAGGTCTCGACAAAGGGTCACCTAAAGGGGTCCTGACGAATGAATAATTTAAATGACTCGTTCTTTGGGACATCCTTATATAGGTAGACATTGAGTGTGATAGTGTGTGTGTGTGTGTACTAATGGGGATATGAAGAGAATGTTAAAAGGTAAAAAAAAAGGAAGATCACCTTATTGCGCTTACGATAAATACCCGCACTAATTCTTATATTGAAGAAATTGCCAATTTGGGCAATAAACCCGCCAATGTACACAACTATCTTTACAAAAAGTCAAATAAATAAATAAATAAAATCTTCCCTTTAAGGGACGAAAAGGATCTAATCAGGAGCATTAAATTAGTGGGAGTAATGGCTGAATGGGTGAAGATTGCATTTTGATTGGATTCCTATTCCTATGTTAATATGTAAGGGTTCTTACCACATTATTCGAATCTGTTCTTAATGGATTTTCCTTTAAAAGTTTACATTTAAATTAGTCTTATGATCCTTGGATAGAAACACGGCTCTACCACGACTTGATTCCTGTTTTTAAGTACAGGCCGTTAAGGCTTGTTGAAAACAATATTCAAAAAATGAAATATGGGACAATATAATACGATTTCTTAATATTAAGTTTTTTATTTAAAAATAATACAAGGCTATGATTTTGTTTAAAGTTACCGTAGTTTTCATTTTTATATTTTACAATCAATATAAAATAAGAAGAAACCCCACCATTTTTATGTTAGTAGGTAATATTACACACATCCCTTCCAATATTATCTGAAAATATTAAACACCCATTAATAATTTGGAAACACTTTTTTTCTAAAAAGCCTGGCGGGGTTTTGATCGGGGATCTATCTCTTCAATTCAAGCCCTTGACGCTACCACCTGACCACAATGAAACTCAATTATGTAAGACCAATTAACTCATCATCATCATCATCATACCATATCCGCTCCCTATATGGAGTATATCTCCTTTCATATGCTTAGGGTCGTTTGTGACAGAGAAAGCCGGCGTTGAAATGACCAAGATGTTATTCAGCGGCTATACATTTATACAACGTCTCTTCACCGGCAGACCAGCGTTAAGACAATGAGACTCTGTAAAAATTTATATTTACCAAAATAGATAGAAAAGAAACTCCATTTTACCAAGAAAATTTACCTATGATATGGGCGGGTTGCTGGGATGAATATAAAAGTTAGGATAAGTTTAGAAATACCATTTATTACACTAATTTAGTGCTCACATAAAATTAACCTTAAAATTCCAACATCGGAATTGCAAATCATAAATACCAGTACATAAACTATTAAAGCAAGAATTTGGGAGACTTGTGTCTCGAATACAAAATAAAATAATGAGACCCAATTCTAGCGTTCATTTGAACTTTAGCACATGGCATTACACGAAATTCAACATATAACCTAAGAATCTAATTTGGTACCAATTTGACTACAATGTGAATTTAAATCATACAAAATTATTAACAACAAAGAAATCTTGACTACTAGCTTAAATCTTGATGGAGAATAACAATTTAGTCGGCAGCATATGATAGTCAATGAGTGTCTATGTCCCGTTTTTCTGGAATTTATCAAATAATTCCTAAAATTTACGAAATAGTTCACCTGTAATGTAAGTTTTTAGGCATAGAATTATAAATAAATAAATTAAATACGGTTTCCACAAACTGCCTCTAATTGCCTGCCAGTTCCAGTACATTCCCCAAGTCAGATCCACGTCAATTAACTCAGCAACTCAAAAAAATAATGTTAAATATAAGCTTTCAACGCATCGTGTGGTTCTTCTAACTGAACAGCAAATTTTACAGTATTATAACAAAAAGTATGATGTTTTAATTTTCCAACAGATATTTTGGAACAAAGAACTGAATTCCACCATGAAACCTGAAGTATACACTTTCCATTCACGAGTTATTTTTTAATCCCGCCAAGATATTAATTTTTAATTAACTCTCGTATTGCTTTGATCCGGGGATTATGAATAAAAAATGCCCCTGTCGACCTGTCAGTCCAACCAAGCCGTGACTGATTATCATTCGAAACGGGTAGAGTTTTGAATATAAAAATATTCTACTGATAAATAATAGAAATTGGTATATTATTATATGACAGCAGTCCTTATGATGGAATATAAAAGTTTCGTTAAATGTGCTTTTTATGTAATTCTATATCTATTTAAATGATATTTTTCAAGTTATTTGTTTTTAGTTACTATTACTCTCCTAATGGTGCATAGGGCACTGCATTGATGCATCAAACGCAAAGGAATCTTGATCGTTTGTTACAGGATATACTGCCTGATCCCAATCAATCAATAAATATATGAATAATTTACCCTTTTTTTAATAATGTTTTGCCCACCAATTGTCACCATTAGAACTGTTGGTGTTTTCAAAATGATATTCCGGATTTGTGGACAGCCAACAAACTTCGAAAAAATTATCGCATGTATTTCAAATAATTTTCTAGGAAAATAGCGTCGATGGTATGGATGGTGAAAATCTCATTTAAATAAATAAATATTTCACATTCCCCTATCGGGAATCAAACTCGCGGCATTATGAATGGCAGCTCAAAGCACTACCTCTGCATCAAAATGCGGACACATACGTAGCTAAAGTTGTTTAGAATTATGGTCGAATCAGTTGCAAACCGCGAAATAATAAATTGACTAAAAATATTATTAACCTTCGTTGATTGGTCGTCACAAGACAAAACTTTCAGGATGTTTTGACATTATTGTTGTGTTGTATTTGACTATTTGATCATAGTTTCTGACAGACGTTAAAGATCGTTTTATTCCCTTTTCTGGCATTTTGTTTTCAGACATATAACAAACTCTAACTTTAAGTGTTTTTATTTTCCCATTACAACTTTTCGTGTCGAAACGCGAGAAAATAATTGAATTAGCTACGAGATATATTATTTTTGCGAATTCCCCCCTAAAAACAGTACTTTATTGGACATTTTAATAAATATAATATTACACATGAGTCGGCTTATTGTGGTCGAGGAAGCAATTTATTCCAAAAATGATATCTAATCCGCAATAAATAGATATTAAATTAGATACCTACCTACGCCTAAGAAGTATTATATTGTATCGTCACATCAAATTTCGAACAATCTTCGGTCGAAAATTCGTAATAAAAATCATAAAATTTTCTTATGGGATGTCGAATATTTTGTTTGTAAACATCAGAGAAAGTAAACTGAGAAAATCATGTTACAGGTCAAGAAGGCTATCACATTTCTGTCGAAGAACAACGTGTCCTTTTCAGTCTAAAGTATTCCGTACTCTACCGTACATCAGAGATGGAGAGCAACATTTTAACAGATCGCTGCCTATTCTTGAATGTTCAATCAACCATTTCGTAAATATTGCAGGTGACGCTTTATTTTTGTTTTTACAAATAATCCTTTATGATTCACGACATAGGTAATTTCGTTTCGTATTTAGTTAAGGTCACATAATGTATGTGAATCTATATATTACTGTAATCGCGATCGTTTAGGATTCACCTGAAAATATTAAAACGTATCCTGCAAAAAAATTTATGGAAATGGTTCAATGAAAAATACAAGTACTAAAGAAGCGATGGATGTTGGTTAACTAGCGTCCTCAAAGGTCGGAAAACTTGATTTTTATTAGACGTTACCCAAACAATTTTTTCTGAAAAATGTCTTACATTTTCAGATATAGTCAACTTTCTGGAAGTGTATGTTTATATTGTCCATTCTACTGATGCATAACGGGAAAAATCAATATCATTGTTTTAGGTACGCCATAAAATACTTTTATGTGATCTTTTGAATTTTAAAAATATATAGTAGGTAGAGACTTCCTACCTAATTAATCATCAAACCAAACTTCGTTAACATGAACCTGACCTCTATGAGTAAAAATAGAAAGTCATAGTGGATATGATAGAAGACAGGAAATCGAGCTAAAGGGTGAGAGAGAAATTTCATTCGGTTCTGTTTTCGAAGCTTTGTCGCTAGATTGTAAGATATTCTATATATATAAAAATAAAATTTTACTCTTTGATTAAAACTTTCGTCACATTTTACATTTTTAAAATCAATAATACCATTTTTGCATAGACGTTTTAAATGACTATTTGGCCTTTTTACGTCCAGCAAAACTCTACCTGTGACGACAGACTAAATCCTCGATTTTAAGATTCATTTTCAGTCGGCTAAAAATTCTGATGAATTCACGATGTACGCAAACAACTAGATATTACATTCGTGTAACTTTTTTCCCATCAGCAACTGTAAACAAGAATATCGAACAAAATGACGATTACCGTCAAGTTTATCGAAAAGACTGGTGATGACCATCAATACCCGCCTTCCCCCCTCACATAATGAGTTTTCCGTGTTTTTCTCATCATCTCATGGAGATGCGGAGAAAATCCTTTGAGTCCCACACCTGCTGTATACTGCGCTGATCCCAAATCAATAATTAGAATAATTTACCCTTTTTTTAATAATGGTTTGCCCACCTATTTTCAACCATTAGCAACTATGGTGTTTTCAAAATGATATTCCGGATTTGTGGACAGCCAACAAACTTCGAAAAAATTATCGCATGTATTTCAAATAATTTTCTAGGAAAATAGGTCGATGGTATGGGATGGTGAAAATCTCATTATTATGAATGGCAGCTCAAAGCACTACCTCTGCATCAGAAGGCGGACACATACGTAGCTAAAGTTGTTTAGAATTTGGTCGAATCGGTTGCAAACCGCAAAATAAAATTGACTAAAAATATTATTAACCTTCGGTGATTTGTCGTCACAGACGTAACTGTCAGGATGTTTTGACATTATTGTTCGTTGATTTGACATTTTGATCAAAGTTTCTGACAGACGTTAAAGATCGTTTTATTCCTTTTCTGGCTTTTTTTTTTCAGATAAAACAACTAACTTTAAGTGTTTTATTTTTCCCATTACAAACTTTCGCGTCGAAAACGCGAAAAATAATTGAATTTAGCTACGAGATAAATATATTATTTTTGCGGAATTCCTAGAAAAAACTCGCGACATTATGAATTACATTTCAAAGCACTACCTCTGCATCAGAAGTTGGTAGCTAAATTGTGTTGAGGCGAATTTTTAAACCAAATTATAATCTAACTAAAAAATATTATTAACCTTCGGTGATTTGTCGTCACAGACGTAACTGTCAGGATGTTTTAATTGTTCGTTGATTTGACATTTTTAAAAAGTTTCGACAGACGTTAAAGATCGTTTTATTCCTTTTCTGGCTTTTTGTTTTCAGATAAAAAAACTAACTTTAAGTGTTTTTTTTATCGTGACATCAAAATAATTGAATTTAGCTACGAGATAAATATCATAATTTTAAAAAAAGTAAATTATTTTACATTTTACATGAAAAACATGAGAGTTGGCTTATTGTGTTGAGGGGATTTCGTAAATTTATCTATCTTGTAAACATATTAAATTGGAAGAAATTAAACTGAGAAAAATTTTTAAATATGTTTTTAAGGGATGTCGTATATCACAAAAAGGGAGAAAATAAACTCAGAATTGTTACAGGTCACAAAGGCTAACATTTCTGTCGAAGAAAAACGTATCCTTTTTCCTATTGTAGCCGTACTAAAAGATGGAGAGAAAACGGATTTAACAGATGATGTTTGGGTTGTACCTAGGTCCTCCAAGGTCGAAAACTTGGATTTTTTTTAATTAGGTACCTCTACCCAAACAATTTTTTGAATGTCTGTAACATAATATAGTCATTTTCCGTGGATTGTATGTTAAAATTGTCCATTCTACTGAAGCATAACGGGAAAAATCAATATCTTTGTTGTACGTAGCCATAAAATACTTTTATGTTCTTTGAAATTCTTAAAATAAATAGTAGGTAGACTACCTACCTAATATCATCAAACCGAAAATCTTAACATGACTGACATCTATGAGTAAGAATAGAAAGTTCAAAGTGGAAATTAAAGAAGACCAGGAAAATCGGAGAAAGAGGGAGAGAGAGAATAACCTTCATTCGGATCTGTTTTGAAGCTTTGTCGCTAGATGTCAGATATTATTATATCATGAAAATTAATTTACTCTTTTCTAATTAAAACTTTAACATTTTGCATTTTTAAAATCAATCTACCCTTTGCCTAGACCGTTTTAAAGACTATTTGGCCTTTTTTCCGTCCAGCACAACTCTACCGATTTTTTCAACAAGGTAAACCGCGATTTTAAGATTCATTGTCAGCGTGATAAAAATTCTGATGAATTTACGTGATGTACGCAAACAAATGCTTTCATTTCCCTTACCACTGTCTCGGCTTATGTATTAAAACTGTTATGTGTGTCTATCCACAAAAAGCCACCAGAGTCGGCCCAAATAGGGAAAAAACGTTATTTTTACTGCCCAGATCACTATTTACTAGTAAAAGTATTACACCCGTATGTAGACCGGCATACTGCCTCGACAGGCCCCACATCCCAGACATACACCCGAGCATCCGTGGTCACGGTTTCAATTTATTTAATACACAGAAAAAATGATCAATAGAGTCAATATAAATAATAATAAATGCAAGGCGCTTTTGCAATATTTCGTGTTGCGATGCAGCGCAGCACCTGTTTTTTGCTAGCTTATTGTTTATAAAAACAATGCAATGTAAACACCTCTTTTTACATTTTCCTGTTCATAAATATTAAGTTCCTTATAAAAATTCAGATGAATTTAAGACTTAAATAATTTCTTCAAAAAACAGGACGAAATTTTTTATGTTACAGTTTTCAAACATAACATTTAATTTTAATGAACCGGAAAGGTTTTTGCCGTAGAATGGCTTTATTGAATGAAAAAAGAAAATGATTTCTGTTATTTTTTTTTTTAAAATTACAACAAACTACAGTTAAAACCTAATAATACGATAATGTTGAAAAAATATTTATTTTTCTGATAACTTTAAAGATAAACATATTTCAAACAAAATGTTATATGCGGCTCTTTGCAATTTTCTTCTTTTAACAATCTTTTAAGTAAGTAAGTTTATTCCTTCAAATATTCAAATTTTCAAATGTCTTTCTTCATTTATTATATCGAAGGGATCGTAAACAAGTTGAAATTTTCCTCCTCGGGGGTTGGTTGCTATTATTTTAGCCATTTTATCTAACAGCCCTCCAAAAGGCCAAATCATCTGGAAAAAGTATAAGTATTTATTTGATTATTATCATTAAATCTATGTTTATGCTTAAAAAATATAAATTGAAGTCTTAAAAACAGTAATGTAAAAAAAGCAATGATCGTTCTATAAATTAAGTTCATATATGTTAGTACATTTTTATTTATTTTGATACATATCATAATTTTTTAACATAATGTATATTGTGATCTCTCTTATGATAACATGTCCTTAGAATACAATAAATAATGTTAAGAAGTCATAAGTACGTCTTAGGGGATTATGTTAGAATATAAAAGATAAATACTTGGAAAACATCATTGACAAATAATCCCCGATTTGAAATTAATAACCAGCTATTAAATAGCCAACAAAGCAATCAAATTAAATTTAAAGGGTGAACGAAAAATGGTGAACTGTTGATTTTGTTCACAATGACTTTAACTATAGTAATGGTACTCCCCAGGAAAATAAATAAATATAGAGTAAGTATTGTAAATGTTTAAAATCTCCCAAAGTGCAATTTTCTAAAGGCCAACTTAATACGGAACAGTTTACTGTGCAGTTTTTTTGTTCAGAAAACTACACAGTTTCTTGTACCGTTTTCTGACCAATAAAAACTGCGCGGTGTGAACCTTTTACCTTTACACGGCACAGTTTACTGTCTGTGGGCATGCGCAGAACGTGGCAGTCGGACAATAGAATACACAATCGGACTGCTAAAAATATTGCCATACTAATAATCTCTATCGTCGCCCATCTTATCGATTGTTTGCATATCTATCGATTTTGTGGAGATTTAACGAATCTACTGAAAATGTACGACCGATTTACCGATTTTGGAGTCATTTTAATTTCAAAGCATTTATTTTATGCAATTATAAGCGCAAACTCAACATATTATGAATAACTTTAGGAACTTCTACCGATTTAACAATTTGGCAACATTACTCATCTGTCAAATAGTCGTTATTCGATATTTTGAATTTCGATCTAGGATTTCAGTTCATATTATTAATTACATTATATTCATATACGCCATAGCAAAAGTTTATCAAAGTTTATTTGTAATATTACCGATACTATTATATATTTATACTGTCGTAATCGCCGCAGGTGATGCGCGCGCCGAAACTGTGTGAAAAAAATTGTGGAATTAGCGCACAGTGAGAATCTGACACTAGCACACAGTTTTTCATCCAGTTTTAGCTTTATAAGGGACAGTTTTCAGACTGCACAGGAAACTGTATGGTTAACTGTCCCGTATATAGTGAGCTTAAGGGTCGTTTTATACACCTACACCTAAAACTTGGGATTTTAAGTGTACCACAATTTACTGTAGTCCATGGATATAAATACGAATTATCACCATAAGATAAGTTTAGTTCAGTTTGTAGTAAATTAGCAAATTTTGTTAATCCTCTAATTATTTTAAATACAAGTAAGTATTATTATTTTAGTGTATGGAAGGAGTGTATTTACATTTGGTTTACTAGGAAGATATTTATATCTAGAAGATATTAGGATTTAGTTCATCTCCTGTAGGAAGAGAGACTGGATGCTGATGCGGATGCTATACCCATTCACCAGCTGGAAAATAAACAGTATTATATCACCGACATTGTAGTAACTACTAGGTATGATTGTTAATTTGTTATATGCGTTGGATTACACAGAAAATTCAATATCAATAATTCGTCGCTTTAATTCGAAAGTGTTACATATGCAAAATCTTGATTTTTCAGGAGAGCGTTTTTAAGTTTTTTTAATGTTATTTAATTTAAATTCTCTGAAAATATTGCCCTCTGTTGAATGATTTTTTTTTTACAGGAAGACGCCTTGGAGCACATTCTTTAAATGTTTAATACTTCACTGGACCTAAAGCTCACCTGGTTTTTTAAGCAATTAATTTTCAAACCACAATGTAACATTTTTCACAAAAAAACAAACAAAAGTGCCATGGTCTAATATACATTGCAACTGTTTATGACTAAATTTTTTTACGTGGTGCTCCTCTGAATGTTCATCAACTACTGACTTAATGACCGAATAAACTGTCTTCTGCTACAGCCACGCTGGTTTTGTCGAAAAATTAAGACTATTTTTTCACGCCTAATTCCAAATCATCATTTTGGAGATTTAACAGAAAAAAAAAGATAAAAAAAAATGACAAATTTTTTGGTGTAAAAAAAAACGATTTTTTGCAGATGTAACACTCTTGAACTAAAGCGACGAATTATACTATAATGATTATTTTGTTTATGCTTACAAAGCTGACGGCATCTCTAGCACTGTCAATAATACCACTGACGAAGCCAGTATTCTGAAATAATAAATGTTTTGTTAATTATTTTTTATAGGTATCTATTACCTAAAAATCGGTTTTAATTGTGTTTAAATCATTCTATAGTTTTAAGCCCAACTAAAAAAATTATAACTCTAGAGTAATAATTTATTTTACCTGTTTTTCTATTTCGTATTCTTTTTTACTTGCTGCCGGAAATATTTGCTGAAATAAAAAAAAAAATATTAAAAAACATGCATTTATTCATACAAGTTCTTGATCTGGCTAAACCTCCGCTGAAACTGTTTTAATGATTATTTTTATGTAGTGTAAAATATCCTCCCAAGTCAAGTCCACGTCCCGCAGCTCTGATGCAAACTGCCGACGAATTGTCAACAGTGGACGACCAGGACGCCGAGAACCTGATGCCTTGTAAAATAGGCAAGCATGGTTAAGGCTCTCGGGAGGATGCACGGGAGCTGGCGGCCGATCGCTTGGCCTGGAGGCAGTTTGTGGATTCCATATGCTCTACATAAGGAGCAGATATGGTATGATGATGATGATGATAAAATATATCGATTTCACAATGATTCTTACCACAGCCAAGGGTTGTTGTTGTATGTACTGGGGAACTGCTACAGGATATGACTGAAAAAAAAGTTTTCTTTTAACTTATAAACGTAAAGTTTAAAATAATTAATATCTGATACTGAATAAATCAAAGTTAACTAAGTGACTAACCATCACGCAGTTTCCCCAAAGGGGTAAACAGAAATAATAGAATGCCACATCACTCGGTCCTGACACACTTCCCTCGCTTTCACCCATCACATTCATACATGTATCTTCGCGTGCATGCATGCCGATTATTAAGAGTTGTCAAAGGGGCTTTTCAAGTATTAACAGGCACAGGCTGGCGAAAAAATTCTTTTTTTGAATTTGAATCAAACCCGAACCTCTGTATCGTGAGTCCAGCGTCTTAGCCATTACGCTACGGAGGCCGCCAAGCCGATATGACGGAAGCATCTTAAAATACCGTTTTTAATATTGTCGAGTAAAAAACGAGTATTGAAATTAATAATTACACGAATTAAAGTTTGCAAAATTAAATATCAATATTTTATATAAAAATGCATAAAAATAGGATGTTGAAATATAAAACAAAAGTGACTTACACCTACACCTTCTTGATTTGGTTCGGTATAATATTTGGAGTTGACATACTGATACGCATAGTCTTGACCCTAAAAACAAAAAAAACAATATATTCATGACATCTCAACAGATATGAAAACCTTTTTACAAGAACGGAAATATGGGTCAGACAAATGACATTTAATAAGCCCTGTAAACGCTCGAATGTCCATATTACAGAGTTTGGATAAAAGTTTCCTTATCTATGTAGAGATAAAACTAAATAAAATGTATGTACTCGTGTCGCATCATGGGAAAAATCTCAGATTTGTGTGTTGGTATTTGCACATTCTCAAAATCTTGTTAAAAATATTTATTCGTTTGGATAGTTATAAGTTTATATAGATTTATATATTGTTAAAGTTTTTTTTTGTTCCAAATGAATACTCAAACAATCTTGAGACATATTTTTTTATTAATAAAAAAACTGCTTAGAAATTAACTTGAAATCGCTTTATCAGTTTTTTGTTATGTAATAATAGTAGTTTATAAGTAGAAAAATAATGACGTAAAAATTTTATTTTATGGGTGCTTACCCCAGGTAATGTTGTTTGGATAACATTTTCAGAGTCTGATGGAAAAGATACAAGTCCTCCATTATATGGTCTTGGGTTAATAGGCAAATTACCATAAGGCCTTCCATAAACAGGAGGATTGGGCCCATAAGATATTGATTCGGTAGATTAGGACCGTAAGATATCGAATTGGGTGAATTAGGTCCATAGGACACTGCATTAGGGGGAATAGGTCTCGAAGGTCCGGGGTAAAAAGGTGGATTAGGTCCTAGTGTTAAAGGGGTTGGTCCCAGGGGTCTTGAATTAACAAGATCAGGTTTTGACGGTTCTGAATTAATCAGTAAATTTGCTTCGTAGGGGCTTAGATTTACTACGGACTGTCCATCGTTTAAGTCAAACGTATGAATGTGGTGCTCCTGAAAAAATACATTTAAACATTTTAAATACTCTGTAAATGTTTATATTTCTTTATTTCTTGGACGAATTACTCTTATTTGATTATTATGAAATCATAACATCACATTCATAAGTGTTAAGATATAAATTTGACAACCATCTAAAATATACAGAAAGCTCAATAACGTTACAAAACACCATGGCTAAAAAAAATATACGACAGAAAAGTTCAATTTTCTCACGTTACAAAAAAAATGATGGCTAAAAAATACACAGGTACCTAGTATTTGAAGTAGGCAGTATTTTTTAAAACTTACGACGTTTTTTTCCTCGTCTTCTTCGTCATCATCGTCTTTTTTTAATAGCGTTTCGTGATTATTGGAAGTAATGGAATTAGTCCACGGTGCAAGTGGGTACGTATATTGCGGATACCCAAATGTCCCTAATTGTCCGGGTGAGACCACTGGAACTTGGATTATGTGGTAGTGATGCTAGAAAAAATTGCATAACAAGAAATAATATATATTTATTTAATTTAAAAAGTTATGTTTCTTTATTGAGTTGACAATTATTTTATAGATCCTTCATATTATTTCATAAATAGGGTGTAACAAAACTCGATGTACAAGCGGGAAACCAGTGAATCTACATAGTATTTGGAGATGATTGTGCAATATGACTTTTTGATCTGAGCTTGAAAAAAAATATTTTTTTCTTCTCACAAAAGTTTTCATAAGTATGGCAGATTAAGTAAAATTGCTCAAATTCTTATAAAAACGCGTTTTCAAATTTTGCTTTATTAATGGATTGTATTGATTTGAGTAAATACATGATATTTGATAACAATTTGCAAAAAAACGTCGAAAAAAAATCAACTTCGAACTCAATTTTCTCGAAATCTAAGGGTTGTATCAAAAAATTTCATTCTACAAAATCGACTCTAAATATGATATAGATTCACTGGTTTCCCGCTTGTACATCAGGTATACAGGGTGTAACAAAACTCGTAGTACAACCCGCAAACCGGTGAATCTGAGTTGAATTTTTTTTTTCTCTCTCTCATAAATGCTTTTATAAGTAGCGCAGATTTAGTAAAATTCTATTTATTCATATTAAAAAGCGGTTCCTTATAAATAGAACTAATTTGTCTAAATAAATTATATTTGATGGCAATTTGCAAAATTTTATCAAAAAAAAACTTCTTAACCAATTTTCTCGAAAAACATAGGGAAATCAAAAAATTTTAACCGACTCCAAACATGATATAGATTCACTGGTTTCCCGCTTGAACATCGAGTTTTGTTACACCATGTAAACGAAACAATATGGAGGTTCTATAAAATAAATATCACCTATATAACTAATTAAAAAAATTAAATCAATATCCCTCAAATATTTTGATTTTGACGAGGAAAAAATTTAAAGATAAAATTAAGAAAATTTTGTACAAGAAAACGTATTATAAAATTGATGACTATTTAAATAGCACGGATGCTTGGTGTTAATCCAACACAATATATAAATTATTAAAATATATTATATTTTGACTTACCTATGTACATGTACTATACGTTATTGCCTATTAATTGTCTTGACTTACAATCAATGTACGTTGTATTTACGTTCATAAAAAAAAAAATGAAAAAAAAAACAAATGAAACGGTACAAAAACCTGACCTCGTGAATTTTAAATTAGTTAATATGACACTTTTTTATAATTAAAAATGTTTCAACTGTAAAATTATCACTTTGAATAAATGGAGAGTTAAAATAGTAATTACATAGTTTAAATTGCTACTTTACTTACTCGCTTCCCTCACATTCATAAATCTTCGATTGCACACGCCTTTCATTCCGACTTTTCTCGTGTCCACTTTCCAGTACTTGTACTTGATCACGCCATGTCTTACTCGGCCTTCCTCGGCTTTTACATCCGGCACACTTGCATTATAAATTCTTTTAGCCGTTCTCTCTCCCACTCATTCGCTCCACGTGACTCAACCATCGCAAAAACCCTTTCGTAGTTTTTGATGATAATGCTTATCTCAACATTGCTCTCTGCTATTATTTCGACTAGTGAAATGGTTTAAAATCCGCTCTTTTCAAACCAAAATACCTTTCGATTACGTTGCAATATTTAAACACAAAGAAAATAAGAAATATCTTACAGATACCTACTAAAATGACTGTACATTTAAGTAGGTACATGCCGTATACGTCAAATTTAAAAGAAAGAAATCTAAAAATAATACATTACGTTAAACTTTAAAAACATACGAAGTGAAAGTATTTTAAAAACTTTTGTTGATTATTCTATCTAATTAGGTTACTATGGAACAAAGCAAAACATTAATTATTTATTTTTACCTGTATTTCTGGCTCTGCAGGACTCGAAGAACCAAATAGAAATGGCTTAGCCTGTAATAAAAAAATTTAAAAACTAAGAACAAAAAGCGAAAAATTGTTTTTTTTTTTTAAATAAAAAGGAACATTTGAGCTAAAATACTCTAATATTTCAATTTCGGGCTGCTTTCAAATAGTCGGAATAGTTGGCATTTATTCTGTATATAGACAGAACATTTACATAAATATGTATACGATCCAGTTATATAATAAAGAAATAAAATAAAACGCAATTATATTTACGTTAAAATAACTTACATCAGCGAAGTAAAACAACAAGAAAAAAACAATAACTTTTTGGTATTCCATTGCAATATCTGAAACAAAAAAGTGTCATTAATATTCAAATAATTCCGGGTAATTCTAATTTCTCTTATTGTTAGTAGTTTTTTCAAAACTTAATCTTTTGATGAGCAAGCGGAAATTATTATACGTATTTATCAAAATGATCTTAGAACTCATACTACTACTACTACTTTCCTTATCCGCAACTTATGGTGCATAAGCACTGCATTGGTACACCAAGTTAGTGCAGTGTTTCTTGATCACTTTTACCATGTAAAGAAAGGATGATCAGTCTTACTTTTCAGTACCAGACCAAGGTTAAACGCATGAAACATCAATATGAAAATCAAAAGTAAATACATATTTTATGTTGACCCCCTGAATCGGGAATCGAACCCCCTGCGACCTCATCCACGGTAGCAAAATGCGCTACCACTATGCTACGAGACGGACTACTTTCCCTTATCCGCACCCAATACTGCACTACTAATATCCCATATCCGCACCCTGTGGTGCATAGGGCACTGCATTGGCACACCAAGTGCAATAAATCTTGATCATTTGTTACATTAAGGCAAGATCATCAGTCTTACGCTTGAGCGCCAGTCTCGTATCACGTATGAAATAAAATGTGAATGTTACATTTTTAAATAATTATTAATAGTTATTTCATATTGACCCCTACCGGGAATCGAACCCACGACCTACGCGCTACCGCACACCACGAGGCGGACACAAACAAAGTATTTTATTTAAATTATTTATTTATTATATGCATTTGCAAAGAGAGTGTTTCTAATAT
>JAGVSP010003594.1:0-22356 GCA_022494985.1 Micrasema minimum | reverse complement strand
AAAATCACGTAACAATGCACTTCTGACAGGTACCGGTCCACGGCTGACAGGTGACCGCCATGTTGGATCGTCTCGTGCCAGTACCATCCCGTGGGATGCTCACTCACATACCGAGAAACTCAGTAGTCACGTTCAAAAGATCACAACAACAGTCCGCGGAAGATCGCGCGCGCGGTTCAGTTGTGGCGAGAACGGAGCGCGCAGCCGTCCGTCACGCTCGGGCATTACGGCCGAACTGGAATTGGCCGCTGATCGCCGAGTGCTGAATGTTCAGCCAGAGGCGCCATCTCTATTCTCTACTTGCTGCCTGCCGATCGGGATTAGGTTTTACAATATTGTGATCTTTTCGAATTAGCATACTTATTCCACCGAGACGCAATTAGGCAATCACTTATCAGGGACCCGCGAGCGCAAATAGACCAGCAACCAGCACTCACAGCAAGGAAATCATATGATTATCGCTACGTGTTCATGTGCTATAGTCGAGAGACCTGCAAGAGAAGCTAAACCTCTTAACTGGGTACTTACTGTTTACTAGTACTGGATATAATAATACTGTTTCGTCGAGTTGGATTACAATCATTATTTTACGCTTACTAGAGATTACGTAGGTAGTTTGAAGAGCGATTTTTTTTTTTTTAAATCTGGTTGATTCCCGGTTGTAATCGCTTAGGCATTATCATAAGTAATAGTTACATAAAATAACAAGTACCTAATATGTGAGTGCGCAATCATTTCATTGCAATTCATTGTTTTGTTTATGGCTTGTTACTTAAAGCAACACTATTGTTTCCTACTTTCTAGCACAGTTATTTCTAACTATTTTCAAGTAGCCCCAAAGATTTAATTATTTGAGTAAATCATAAGAACTCAAATGTTTCTTTTTTTATCTAAACAGAATAAATGAATAAACATAGGTATATTAAAAAAAATTAAAATAGATATCACTTTGTACTGGACAGGGGCTTACTTTTGGGCCTACCAGTCCGAGAGAGTTTTTTCTTGTTACCTAAGCCTGGAACTTTCAGTTTCTAACTCTTTCAAAATTTATTATGTGATAAATGTGAATACATTTCACTTTTACAGTTTTAGAGAAGTTACTAAGTTACTAAATCCTAATACGTATGCTCGTAACTCCTTTCTGGTGCATTTCAGCAGCACTAGATGAACCATCAATAAATAATATTACCTGCATGTATCATGAAAATCGACTATGACCTAATCCAACAAAAAAGGCGGGTTAAAAGATCAAAAATAATGTCCACAGACAGCCAGAAGATGAAAAGTGGAAAAGATATGAATTATTATTGAAAAAGCTCACCTAAAAATACAATGCAAGTGATATGCAATGGGATCAAAAATGATTTATTATTCTTCTTTCGCCGCGTTCGTTCCTATGCGGACATCACTATGTTCCTGTAGAAGGTTCAATCGCCGGCTAACACTCTTGCCTTATCCATGTCAGTCCGGCATCCATCAGCTCCTCACAAAAGCTCAGAACGCTCGATTGCTAAGCTTCGAAAACAAGTGTCTTAGAGCGGACATTAGGGATTAGGTAGTTTGACTTCATAACCAAAGTCGAAGTTCGGGAAGGGACGTAGAAACCTTAAATAACTAGAGAAGTGAAGGCGCGTCTGTGGACCTGGCTTGGGCAAGTACTCCTGGCTTGTACGAGCTGCTCCTTCTCCAGCCGCGACGTCTAAAAAAATATATCGTTTTCCTTACCAGAGAAAAATAAAAATGTTTTTCTCTAACCAGCGCAAATCAATAGAGTGATGTATTGTGCATGTTAATTACTACCAAGTATCCCCAGATGCGACCCTATACGGCTGCCAGCCGACGTCAAAAAAAATTCGTTTTTTGTCTTAGAGTAATGACGCGCGCATACTCTAAGTTTTTTGTACTAGAGAGAAAAAAAAAGTTTTTTTTCCCGAGTCGTTGGAACTGATCATCTCTAACTAAAGCAAACAAACAGAATTATTTTTAATACATGTAAAGTATACCGATTTACCTCACTAATATTTATTGTGAAAAAAGTCCGAATCGGGTTGCAAATAAATTAAAAAATTCAAATGAAAATTCGAGGTGTCAAAAAATAATTTGTATGGGAAAATTTTTTGTAATAATATATGAAAACGACATTAGCGCCTTTTGCTGTACAGCATTTGACGATATTTTTTTATAATCCTATTGATAAGCAGCCCTGAGGATGACCAGTAGGTCGAAACTAGTTGGCTAAGTGTATAAAATAAAAAGTGAATCAAAAACCAAAGTTTTTAATTTTATTTTTTTAATCAAGTTAAAAACTTACATTCATTTAATATATATAGGTATACATATGTATAGAATAGATCGACCTACCTTACATTTTTATAAGGCTAAATTTTTAAATAAATTATAAATATTTAACAAATTCATAATTATGTTTTAGTACGATTTAAGCCTAAAAAGTTAACGAGCAAACGAATCATTATTTTTAATATGAATTATTATAAAATAGAATTATTGCTAATAAATTCCGGTACATGTATTTTTATAGTGATGATCGTAAATACTTGATTACTGAATCGATGTAAATTATATGACATTGGTTTATGTTCTATGTCTATACATTTTAATATTGTGTTAAATTATTTTTATTAGATGATGGGAGATCCGGTTTACTTAATTTTGTCGTAATAAAGTCGAAGTTAAATTGAAAATAGCATTTCTAAAGGTTTAGTGTATTGTTTAAAGAAAATTACTTGAATTTTTTTAGCAATAGGTATATGATGTAATATGTACCTACAGTTCTTGTAATAAAACTTGAAACTAGTCTGTAGTTGTATATATTTTATCTTTTATTTAAAACCCAATATTAGTACATATTTTTATGATTGTTAATATTGTGAAAAATTATTATAATAACTTACCTAATTGATTTAATCCGTGTTCAGTCAAATATCAAATTTATTAGAATACTAAACTAACTAACAATCTCAACAACCAAAAGGTCCAGTTACTACTGTACAGTAGTTAAATAATGACTGAATATTATATTACATTCATAAAATTATATAATTTTACGTTACATGTTTAAAATTATTCTTATTTGGGACCAATAAGCATGCAAGAAAATGTTTAATTTTCAATTTAATTGTAGGTCTGCAGCTACGAGAAATCAGATCAGCAGAATCGTTTAGTAATTTCATGATTTTATTCAAAGCCGTCCGTTATGTAAGATACAAAGACTATTATTAATTTTACAATAAATCAGTTGGGAAAGTAGGCACGAGATTATATTATATTGGATTGATATTATGTAACTAACATGTCATAAATAGGTAACGTAGAAAGGTAGAGAAAAACAGAAACTGAGAAATTAAAGTTACTGTGTCTAACAGAATAATTAACGTGAATTTATAAGATATATGAATGGAGAAAGATAGATAGGAATGTGTAGAAATTTAGAGAGGTGTGGCGTTATATATCTTATTGATTACTTCGTTTAGAAAAACTAATTAATGATGGCAGTCAATTGATTTATTCATTCATTCGGTATCTATATGTGATCTTCAATAAATTAGTTATGGTGCCTTGAAATCTATCATGACAAATAAGTGCTTTTCAAAATAGGCTAAATTGGCAGTATATGTCGCGTCATGTAAAAAGAACGCTGGCGGTCAAGCTGCGCATTAGCGCATTAGGCGATTATCGGTCTTATTTTGGTACACAGGGTGGGTGGGTCACATGCGCAAACACACACCCTCCACTTTTTTCCAGCGTTCTTTTTACATGACGCGACCTGTACCTACAATATGACGGAGTTTTGGTATCAACCCTTATGTATGAAAGTATGAAAGTGATCGTGGTGTTGGAAAAAGATTTTTTGTACCTAAGAGCCAAAAAGCCCCATCTTAAAAATCATAGCTTCATAATCAAATCATCAAATCGCAGTTGCTGTATTTCTCCAAGTTATTTTATTTTACACCAGTGTCAAAATAAAATGAGTTGGAGAAATACAGCAAACTGTGGCTAAAAATCGCTAAAATGCATATTAGGTATCCTTAAAAAACTATGTACCTATGATTTTGACGATGTGGCTTTTTGGCTCTGTTGCTGTATCAACGAGAAAAGAATCGCCTGAAGCAGTGTTTCCCAACCTGTGGTCCGCGGACCCCTGGGGGTCCGCGAATATATGTATGGGGGTCCGGAGTCACATCTCTGGACCATTTGACAACTTTTTTAAAAAATATTTGTTTATGGACAGCCAACAGCCATACACTTATATTAATTTCGAAAAATAACGTCCACTTTTATAGGCTATCTCTTAACTATCTAAAAAGATTAAAACATTTATATAAGTACTTCCTAATTATTGTTGCAAAGTACCCATTTTGTGCATAGTTGCTTATGCAAAATAAATAATCAATAAATATTTTATTCGTCGTAAATTATCGGTCGTGCTTTTTTCAAGCACGTACCTATGTGAAAAGGCATTCTCTGCTCGTGTTTACACTAAAAACAAATACAGAAATAGATTGCAAGTAGAATCCGATCTGAGACTACAATGAGAGTAACATCAACCCAAACATTACTAATTTAGTTTTAAAAAAGCAACACCAACCTTCACATTAATAGTCTGGTTAGGATATTTTTACATTAGCGAATAAATTTTAAGATAAGACCCTATTAACCGTGTTGGTGTTGCTGTTGTGCGTTAATTATTAACGTATTTTTATTATTTTTTAAATTTTGTATTTGTAGTAGGTACTATTATAAAGTAAATGGTCCTAAAATTTATTGCTGTTTTTTTTTTACTAAGGGGGTCCTTGAAAATTGTGCTTGATTTCCTAGGGGTCCGCGACTGAAAAAGGTTGGGAAACGCTGGCCTAAAGCAAGCTAGAGTCTGCTAAAAAGCACCACTTTTGCTACTCTAATATACATAATAACTAAGTATTTATATTTTTGTGTATCCGTATACTCATGTGATAAAATGTAACAATTATTTTTGACGTGATAACGTCTAATAAATCGATGAACGCCGGCTGCACACACGAAAAAGCATGACTCATTGTCACGTTCCGCCTGAGCCGAGTGTGCAAGCGAGAGCGCGGAACAAGCGATAGAGAGGCACGATCGGCCTAAGCGTTCGGTTTGTGACGCATCTATCTCTCTTCCACTCCATCGGCCGATGCGTCCGAGTAGAAGGGAGACAGCAGCAGCACACAAGCTACAAAGTGAAAGCGAAATTAACGAGTGCAAAAAAATGATAATTTATGGAAAAAAAATGTAATTTTCAATTAACTCCTGCTTTGTATTATACAAAATAATGATAATTGAGTAATAATAATTCAATTCAATTCATAAAAGTATGCTATTTTTCATTAATGTTTTCTTATGACGTTATCACGTAAAATCGTCCGTAAACCGACTTTACAGACAACCAAAAGTTGTTTATATTCACATGAAGTACTTTGTTATAATAATGTATGTATTATTAATGTATTTCAATGTATTTTTTGTAAAAGGCAATTAGCCGTCAATAAATAAATAAATATAATATAATAGTAATATATTATATTAGTCCCATCGTATTACACACTATCAGATTCAACAAAACATTATGATTACAACATTACAAGATAATACCTAATAAAGAAATGCAATCTCATTGCACAACTAGGTAGGTTTACATTTATTACTGACTTTATTAACAAAAAAACATTTTCAGTAAATACGTATTTGAGAAAATTCGTGACAACGTGTGAACGAAGAAGCGTGATAAATTTATTAGTGTTTCCACACCCTGTAATGCCTTGCATAAGAAGTATGTTATTACCTACCGGTAATAATATATTCTACTTTATTCTTATACGTCATTGATTTATAATACACTTAGATCTGCCTTGCAGAGTAAATTATTTAGAAAAAGTAATGACACGAAGATTCCGCATCTCAATTCACTTACACGGGTCGATCTATCAGAGCCCTTCGACTGCCGGCAAGCATCCGCCAACACACCGCAAAAGGTATGGGCTATATATAGGGGTTACAGTAACAGTATACAATACTAACCCGTTCCTTACGAGGAGCGTTCATGAATTTTAGCATGCATCTAAAAATGACTTTGTTTTTCTTGTGGACGGGCTGTTGGCTATTATTTAATAAGAAAACTTTCTTTGAATAATAATTATTTTAGGCTATGTAAACAAATATAAATAAACACTTACATGTGGAAAGTTACACCATCTTTTTTGTTAATTTTATCCGCACGGTTTTTTACACGGTTTCACTACACAGGAAGGCATTTCGGAATATTTTTCTGAACGTCCGACTCGGCCGGCGGTTAAAGAAATACTGAATATGCGTCTGGCGGAGTTGGAGGTTTTGGCGGAGTTGAAGTGTCATTCATTTTTCGGGTTCAGTTCAAATCTAAGTGTATTAATAAATCAATGTTATACGTAGTAAAAAATCGTATTTATATGTTGGTACTTATTTATATAAATATATACAATATATACACGGCAAGGTAGGAGGTAGGACTAACTATTTGTACCATGTATAATGTGTGCATTCCCCTGTATTCAGAATCCAGAAAACGTAGATTGAGGAATGAGCATTGGTGGGTGTAATAGGGTGGACCCGTGCTCTGCATAGGATACAGGCCACGTGTCCATCCGTATCCACCGGTCCTCAGTGGTAGATACAAGAGACTTCAAAAAAATTATCATGAAAACACCATGCACAATTTTCAATTCAACCCTTTACCAATTCTAGCCTTGTAGTGAATGCTGTGAGGTCAAGAAATAAAATTCGGTAATAGGTAATATTCATATATTTACAAAATATTAGTAACAATAATTGTAATGAAACTTACTACAAAGAAAAATATTTATATATGCTAATGCCTAGCCCCGCGGTTCAAGCCTCCATGAAATTAATTATAAAATTATATACTGGACAATCTCTCGTCCACTCCTTAACTATCCTACTCAAAACTTAATAAATCCTGTATTAAACAATGTATTATTCGGCACATTATAACCGCTTATCACGGCCTTGTTCTAAAAAAAATGAATCTCATATTAAGCTCAATCCTTCAGCGCTGTTAAATTCATCTGCCAAGTCTGTGAAGTCAAAATGCAAGCCTAAATAATAAGATACGAAACATTAATAACTAAATACGAAGCAAATCCCGACGAACGATGTCGATGAATGGCGTTCAATGGACGTGGCGAAGCTTGTCCAGGAGATGCACGCTATCAAGCTGATTTTCACTCCGAGGTCTTCACAGATCTGGTCAAATTTGTCTCCGAGCGCGAATTCTAGCGAGCCGGGCGCGGGCGGCTGGAGAGTTGTGAGGACTACGCCCTTCACAGATTAACACCCTTGTTCCTAGCTTGCAGCGTGGCGCTCCGAGAAAATGCCACGTGCCGGTCTGACATTCTGCCACGCGTGATATGATCACAATACATTTCTTCTTTTTAAACAACCTAAATTCCTCTCCATCCACTTCTATACTATTAATTCGACTAAATAAATAATATTTAATAACAATTTGCAAAAATTAAAAAAAAAAAAAATTACTTAATTTTACACAATTTTCTCAGAATCTATAGGTCAAATAAAAAAAAATCTACAAAAATCGACTCCAAATATGACGTAGATTCACTGTTTTCCCGCTTGTACATTGAGTTTGGTTACACCATGTGTTATAAATAAACTTTTAAGTAGAAAAATATATTAAAGGTTAAATTTCTTATGTAAATATCCGAAATTTCTAACATTTTGAATGTGTACAAATACTTGTAGACATATTACTGGATTATACTCATGCTGGGCTAATATCAGATATTATTGATATCCCAACAGAGACAGAGAAGACTGAGAAATTCACTTGTAATGTGATATCACGAACGCGAGTTCAACATTTATACAAGTTTCAAAAATTTGTCATAATATGGTTATCAGATGATGGGCGGAATGGGGAATGTTGTAATACATCAAGTGGCCACTTAACTGACTGATCATCTTACTTTCATGTAATAAAATGATCAAGAATCACTGCACTTGGTGTACCGATGCAGTGCCCTATGCAGCATTGGGTGCGGATAAGGGGAAGTAGTAGTAATATATACAATATATAGCATAAAGTTAGTTAGTATAGTTGGGATAAGTTTGATTATATTGCTTTGCACTAGGGGCAGGTGGTTCATAGTAAGCTGAGATTCATTTGATTCTAGGAAGGTTCTAGTTTATTTTGATTTACATAATAATGAACCCACTTATAAAAATTTTACAAAATATTTAAATACTTAGTATAAATATGCCTATACTTCAAATAACTTATCTTCTCTTTCTCCTAATCAGTACTTGATGGTCCATAGGGCACTACTAAGTACTGATACACCCAGAGCAATGTTTTAAATAATATTATAATCGTACATTTTAGTGCCAGTCGAGAGTATTATTGACACTTAAAGCGTTATTCATCCTTGCTAACATCCTGAGACAATTTGGTTAAGCTTCAACAGGATTCATAGAAACAAATCGACGCCTCCTACGTATAATATCGTAACCCACAAATCGTCGATTTTGAGTTTTTGGTGGATTTCGTCTGTATTTAACTATATCTTTAATTCTACCAAAACCAAAAAAAAATGTTTTGCCAATAATAAGGGCTTTTTTGGGCGTATTTTGTCGTATCTACAACCAATGCATATGAACGAAAATATTTTCAAATGCTCCTCCTGTAAAATCGCATTTTGTGGGTTACGATATTATACGTAGGAGGCGTCAAAATATTGCTAAAATCATTCTAATAGGTAGCTATATGGGAATAAAACAAACAAGTCAATCTTTACTTTTTATTTATTCATAATAATTTATTTATTAACAACAAATAACACGTGCTGCAAAATTATTCAAAGTAATTGTAAGTTTTATCATGTGGCTAAGTGAAGTTATCTCATACATATTATATTATTTCAAGAAAAAGATTAATATTATCATCATAATCTTTGTACAATATACCTATAGCTTCACAGTTATTACTGAAATCTCAACAACTATCTATGTAATGGATTACATAAATAGAAAACCTAGATCCTACATTTTCTTTTTTATTTTGATTAGGGTAAGTGATTACTATCTTTGGTGAAATTTTATTTTTAAGTAGGTACCAATTGCAATACAACTTGTAAAGATTTTTTATCTTGAATTAAACACATTTGTTTTAAGATATGAAATGGAAACTAATATTTTATTACAAAGTGCTTCAAATACTTATTTTAAATATTGGTTCCGTAACTTTCAATACGAGTATTTTGAAATCAATTTAGAGGCAGTTTGTGGAATCCACGGAGCGGATATGGTATGATGATGATGATGATGTGTTTTGAAACACTAAACCCTGTACAGCAAGCAGGTGATTAATACGTACGAAGATAAATCATACATAGGCATTTTTACAAAATGCATATTTTTAACAAACACATATATAATTTTAAAAATTTCAAGAGTTTCTGCAGTTTTAGTTTATCGACGTCATAACTGAACAAATGACAATGTGTGCTTGGCAGCCATCTTGGTGTGAAAAATATTTTATTTTGGTGGTTAAGATAATAATTGTTAACCTATGTTGTCAGTTTTAACTTCAAGATTAAGTATTTACAACCTTTCATGAGCAAATTCGTATTTATATTAGTGTTTTCCTAAGACTTGCTGAATGTATGTTATATGATTTTTTTAAAAATATCAACCAAACTTTAGATTCGAATATCTAACTTAAAAATACATAAAACTTTACTTAGAATCTGAGAAGGCCATCAAGGAGCCATCTCATATCCATACAAAATGTAACTTCATAATTTATTCAATAACAAATTAGTAAGAAAAAGATAATTTTATTGTTTACTGATTTTTTTTTACAGAAATATTCAAAATAAAATTTTAATAGTACATTAAAAACACAGCGTCAAATAACATACTAATAAAAATAATAATGGGCTTGAAAATAATATAATTGTGAATAATTCAAATTAGGATTGGATTCCTCTACACTTATTATTGTTGATCAAAGTAATTACATCGTATTACAATGAGAGCCTATGGAAAATAATTACATACAATCATAAATTAGAAATATACTTGTGAGCTGAATCAAAATTACATAAAATGTAAATAACCTATTTATACATGCTGTAATTTTGTATAGGCATATAAATGGTAAATCTGTAATCTGAATCTGAAAAATATGTACGTAAGAGTAAGTTCCTTTTAAAATATGTTTATTTTACGTGATGATAATTTTATGAAGCACCTACTCAACTTCTACTTGCAGAAGATTAGAAATCTGTAATTTTTTCAGAATACTTAATACTTTGACGAGGAATATGTAAAACATTTTGTAAAACAAATCCTTATATTAACATCGAAACATCTATCATTAAAACATGTTATTATTATGCAAATTAGATCAGATTTGCTCCTTTTGTTTAATATATAGTAATAATATTTGTGCAAATTTAAGTACAAATATTTTTGTGATAATTATTTTGTACCATTAACATTACTCAAAGAAGCGCCTTACAAACACAATGTTTACTTGATTATTGAATGAGAACTTAGTATAGAAATGTATTTGCGGATAAATAAATACAAATCTAATCAAATTTGTCAAAATATTTAAGCCTAGGTTAGAATATTTTCTATGTTTCATTGACTTACAAAAAAATGGCAGAATATCAACTATTAGAAGGTATCGATAAATTTGAAAGACACTTCAGGATTGTTGTAAAAAATATTATCATAACATTATAAATGTATTAATCTGTAGTGGTGATAAAAGTCGTAAAGTAGATATACCATAACTGTCGTGGACAAAATTATACCACAGATTATTGTAAGTCAATGGAGAAGTCTAACATATTATTTTAATTAATCTCGCGACAGTAAATATGACCAGCATTGTAAGTTTAATACATCATGGTTTAACTAGAAACGGTAGGGTTTTATATAGTAAAACGAATGAAACTTATACTAACTTGCATATTTCTCCTATAATCATACCTTAAGGCACTTCAAAGCAGATTTATTAATAAGGAACTGAAATATAAATAGAATATAAAACAGCATTTCCACTTGACAATGTCATATTGAAAGAGGAATGCTTTACTGGATCCAGTGAAAGTATCTTATCGCTATTATAATGATAGGTGTACTTCAAATTATCCACTAAATTAAAATCATATTTTATAATTTTAATTCCCTATTTCTTTCCACAAAATGAGAAAAAGCGTTTCACAACATTTCACTCAAAAGTTTTCTATTTATTAGTTTCTACATTTCTTCATTCAATTTACCTAATTAATTAAATTCCCTACCAAAAGCAAATTAAATATTGAGATTATAATTGACTTAAATTTTAATATTTTCCTTTTTTTTAAATTTTAATGTAACTACTCAAAGCCCTAGAGTCATATTCTTCACATTCGTCAAATAACCAACTAGAGAGGTATTGCATCCATAATACATATTACCAACAAGAGAGGTATTGCATCCATAATACATATTACCAACAAGAGAGGTATTGCATCCATAATACATATTACACTACATTTCATATAACTGTAATTATATCTATTGTTATGTTAACTAACTGATTTTAAAGTATACGATTTTTAGGATTTGAAATAGGGAGCTGATAATAGTAATGCAGTTAGAAAAGCTTATTCAAATTAATATTGTGATTGTTTTCGTATCTAATATTCTTCCATTCCCTTGTCTACATGGTGCATAGGGCACTGCGTAGGTAGTGGTTACACCAGTGCAGTATATTCTGATCATTTTGTTACATGAAGGTAAGATGATCAGTCTTACACTTTAGTGCCAGTCCAAGGTATCATACATGAAATATTCATGTAAAAAACTACATTTTAAATAATTATTTCATGTTGACCTCCGCAAGAATTGAACACGCGACCTCGTAGCCTAACATGCTAACCACTACCCACAAAGCCGAGAAATCCTAATATAAAAGAACCTAAATTTCTGATTAAAAGTACCCTTCGCTTTGAAACTTAATATGTGAATAAATAAGATTTTTACAATAAACATATTTCCAATTAACAGGTTAACTCTAAAGCAGCTAATATTACAATATATTCATAATTTCAATAACACAAATAAAATAAAAAATCCTAATCAACTAAAAATGTACAATGTCTCTAACATCAATTCAGCTAAAAACCATTCAATATCATCGTGGTGGTGGTGACAAGAGCCAACCCCCACACAATACATGTGGGGCTTAGGTCTCTTCACCCCCACGGCAACAATATTTTGCGCAAATTAATTTCCTTAAAAAACAAAATGAACGGATTAATTACATTCAACATTTAAAACAAACAGAAAAATGAAACAACTCTGGGTGTCTGGGCTAGTGGAACACTGAACCAAAAATCAGGAAGTTAAGTGCAAACTTAAAATGTCGCAAAACATGAAAATGCAAAATAAACTGCTGCATAACTTGTAGTTTATTGGTTCTTGCCAAGTTTTTGTCAAGTACAGGTGATCAGATCCTTCTCACATAAGCTCTTTGTACATATCTTCCAGCTGGGGCTTTGAAGTACGACTTGATCTGTGGTCTCTTGGACTTCAGTGTTGGCGTTAGGAGACCATTTTTGTCGGAAGGATCAGGGTGAAGATAAATATCCTTGACCTATAAAATAACAATTACAAATGTTAATTTTTACATAATTAACTTTGAAGTACTTTTTTTAAGGAATTTGATGAATGCACATTGTAGTTATTGTGATTTTTTCTACCTTTTTCTTAATGTATTAGAAAATCTGATTGTCTACAATTATAATCAAAGCATAAACACACACAATTACTCGACCTAAGGCCCTGTTTTATTACCTCCGTTAAATGTAGTTAAGTTGGAAAATGCAATTCATCACCTCTGGTTATCACAAAAATATTATAAATCCATTTTAAACGCCGCTAAAGTTAGTCAGAGGTTTGTTCCCCTTTTAAATCACATTTAAATATGGCGTCGCGTTTGCAACAGTTATGACATCTTGAATCAAATTTTTAATGCAAAAGCAGTCAAAATGTAAATATTATAGTGATAATCCAATATTTTATGTTGTATTGGATTGGTATCATATTTTTAAAAACATAATAACACTGGCTTATAACTAAAATAATGAAATGTCTTAAATTTGCCGAGCTGGATTTTTACAGTATTTGACAAGCAGTCCGGTTAAATTAGTTTTTTCCCACCCTCCTTGCAAATCGCATTTAAAAATGGCGTCGAATTTGATCGTTTGACAACTCGATTCAAATTTTTAATGCGTTGAAAATTGGTTAAAATGGAATATTATAATGTTAATCCAATATTTTATGTTGTATTGGATTGGTATTATATTAAATAAACATAATAAAACTCGATTCTAGCTTGCAAAAGGAAACATCTCGAAAGCATTAACTACACCGCTGCACTGTTGCCAGACAAAAGTGTTGGATAACTAATCGGAGGATAGATTTGTCATTATTTCTGTGGTGGAATCGGTTTGTTGTAAATATCGTTTAAATCTGGTAGCAAATTGCAACTGACATTTAGTTAACCAGGTTTTAAACAGAAGTGTTAAAACAGGGCCTAAATCTCAATATTGTCGATGAAGAAACAAAAACTGTCTATGCAACATATATTTAAAAAATCAAATTTTTATTCAATTCAACAAAAAAGTATGTCTGCGCATGTCTGTTTATTTAGTTCCTAATATATCTGCTGGTTGGCGAGCAGAGAGGCAAAGAAGTAATACCAGTCAACTGACATCGGTAAAATTTTGTAAGAAATACCGCCCATTTCCCATATTAAAACCTAACACTAGGATATCGCCGGTCGGTCAAAAGAAGGAAAAGTGTCCAATGTCTACTGTAAAATTCATTTATTGGTATTTGGGTGGTATTGTTTCTTCATCAATGATATTATTATCTTTCATTTTAAACACAGTTGTTCTTTTTTTAAAGTAATGTTAAAAACGTATAATGTAAACCTTTTACAGAAAATTATAATATACTTAGTACGGTGCTCCTTTTGAAAAAAAAACAAGCGTGTACATTATTTGACAAAATAATACCTGCTCGAAACTGCTCAGCTTGCACTCCTTGCCCCAGGCCAACATGTCCTGTAGGATGAGCTGCTTCACGTCAGGATTGTTGCAGAGGACGGACAGTGTACCGGGGATGCGGTTCTCCAGTGCCCAGCACTTTATCACGTCCACATCGGGGACAACAATCGCAACAATGCAAGACTGGAAAAATACAAGTTATTCAAAATCCATTGAAAATCTAGTACCAATATAAAAACATGGATTAATTGCCAACCTCTGTATAAAATTCTTTATACAAAACCCTGACAAAGAAGTAGTAACTCCGAAACTGGTTGGCAGTTTTAAAAAATGATATAAAATAGTTATTAAAAAAATCTTGTTTGCTTTGTTTAAAAATCCTGGGTTTTTTTCTCACCCATTTAGATTACCTTCCAACAGATTTTTCGTTTTCTATATATTTTTTTATTTATTGAGTGTAACATAATAAACTAAAATCTAGATCACGCCAAACAAGTTTTCACTTGTTTTTATATAAATTTTTTGTTTTTCTAGCTGTTAAATTATGCTAACTATAAAAACAGTATATACATTCAAGTTCTTAGGTGAATGCGTAATGATTAATGTGTTAAATATTTTTAGGGGAAATCATTGTACCATTAGAATTATTATACTTTTATCAACAAATGAAAATATTGAAACTTACTTTCAATGACTCGCCATAGACAAACACCTGTTCGACATATTGACTTCTGATGTAAATATTCTCTATCTTCTCTGGGACAATGTATTCTCCTTGAGAAAGCTTGAAGATATGTTTCCTTCTGTCGATAATCTTCAGGGTTCCATTCTAAAAGAAAATATAAATCCATTAAATCCGTGTATAATATTTACTCAAAGCAATTTTATAATTTTCAATTGTCTCAGAAAGTTTTACAAGTTTAGATTATTGAAGGTGATTTCTGATTAATTTAAATTATTTCTGCGATATTTGACAAGACAAGACAATGAAAAAAATATCAATATTTATGTTAAAATATAAACCTTACCGGCAACCACTGTCCAACATCCCCAGTATGGTGCCACCCCTGCTCATCAATAACTTCATTAGTCTTCTCGGGGTCCTTGTAATACCCCTTGAACACGTTGGTTCCCTTTACACATATCTCCCCCTGGTTTTGTGTGGCAAAGTACTCCATCTCAGGAACATCCACCAACTGCAACAGAAATGAAAGATTATGCTGAGAAGTTAAACTACTTTGAAGATAGGAAAGGAAAGTTGAAATATTGCCACTTATATTTATTTTTTTCTGCGTCTCATTGCAAGAATTGTAAGTGAGCCACTGCGTGCTATTTTTATACCATTCTATTCTCATATTGAACAAGTTTTTGGGGAAAAAACTTATAAAACATACGGGGAATTTGAGATGCTATATGATATCACAATTTTTAAAGAGTAATTCACCTTGACATGATTGCAGGCTATCGGTGGTCCTACATGCTCAGGAACAAAGTCTCCTTGTACGGTGAGGGTGATGGGAGCCGTGCATTCAGTCTGTCCATAGCCTTCTACAATCTGTAAAGCAGCCACATGATACGTTAATTTCTTTATAACATTGTGATTAAAGTCTGATTTCCAACCAAAATTTAAATCCTTCTAAACTATGCAGTATACATATAAAATTTTATTCACACCATGTTCATTTTGTGTAAACCTCTTATTGACTAGGATTTAGTAGCAAAATTCGATTGCTTCATTTAAAAATGTTGTCTACACAATATGACTTTTGAAAACATTATTTTTGGCTTCATTATTTCAAACGATTGAATGCCAATCTATTATACGAGTAGTATTATGTGCTTCAGCAATATTAGCGAAAATCTACTATTTACAGTTTTGAAAAATAACACTAAACTTTTTTTTTTTGAAGATGGTGTTGTTTGATAAAAAGCGGTTAAGTTTATAGAACAAATTAGTTTTGAAAGGACTTACCAGACAACCGAGAGCACAACGTGCGAAGGTAAGTACGTTAGCAGCCAGGGGAGCACTTCCTACGACCATGAGACGAAGGCGACCTCCCATTCCCTCCTGGATCTTGCGGAAAACCAGGCTATCCCAGATGGAGTTATTGCGGACAATACCCCTGAAATCAAAATGAGTCAATATGTTAGCAACTCATTCAATTATGTTATTTGTAAGTAATCTAATAAATTATATCGTCCATAGCATTTCGGCATTTCTTTGTCGGAAGCCATCAGGGCACAAATCACCAAAATAACTACACCTGTATGTGTCGCATTCTGACAGAAATCGGTAAAATCTCATTGAAAATTTACCAATTACGCGTCTCAACTGCGATCCATATAGATGTAGATAAGTTGGTGATCTGGGTGCAGGACGACATTTATGAATGCAATGTGATCAGACTACGAGTATGTTTCAATGCCAGTTCAAGGTACCAAATATGAAATGTAAACTAGAGAACAAAATTCAAATTAATATTTCGTAATAGACTATATTATAAAAAATTGTGCGTGGAATATTTATAAAATTAAATAATTAGATACACTTTGACCAACTAAAGTTATAAGATTTAGAAGCCAGACAGCTGGTTGATGAGGCACGGGATTGCAGGGAAGATGGTCGGCAATATTTGGAAGACGGATGATGGTGGCATACCTCTTCAGTTCCGACTCCTTGGCGGACATAGCCATGTTGAAGAGCGTCCTCTTGAGACAGGAGTTGGCCACCTCCGCCTGGGCGCGGTCGTACAGGCGGTTGAGGAGGCGCGGGACGGCCGGGAAGATGGGTCGGCCGCAGGGAGCGCATGTCGTCCGCCAGGTTCTTTATGTCGCCGCCGAAGAATCCAACGCAGCCTCCCACCATATACACGGCATTCTAGAAATTTCAATAAAGGTTTACAGAGGAATCAGATAGATATCTTTCAACTGAAATTAAGTTACTCAAACATCATTCTGAACAGCAAGAATCAATTTACACGAATCGTTGATTTGTTAGGTTGCATAAAACACATTCTGAATTTGATCAGATATACACATTCTGAATTTTATTTAAAGGGATTATTATTATTTTGATGTGAAATGTATGTATAAAAGAATTTTAATATTAAAGGTTAATTAAAAAAATGTTCTTGATAAATAACTGAACCGATTTGAACCGAGTTGTGGTCTAGTGGTAGATTCGAGGATTCCGGACTAGAATCTCTAGGTTCGAATCCCACTTCACTACAACTTGTTTCCTGCTTTCTGGCACAGTTATTTCCGACTATTTGAAAGCAGCTCCAAAATTGAAAATATTCAAGTTATCATAAAAACTCAAATGTTTCTTTTTTATAAAAAAAAAAACTAAAAAAACTGGAAAAATGGTCACCATTTGACAATTTTGTTTGCATGAGACAGTGCAGTGTGATTGCCTAAAGTATGTTCAAATTTTATTGAGAACATGACAAAACCGGACAAATATGGTCATGAAGTAGTAGTTGAATTTCTTATTTGACAGCCGATGTAAAATACATTTCAATAAAGGATGATTATTGACTCTAAAATCGTATTAAAACTGATATTACATATTAAATTTAGGCTATGGCTGTATTCAGGGTGCCAAAGGGCATCAAAATAAATATTTAGAGTAAAATTAAAATTAGTCCTCAACACAGGTTGCTCCAGTGAGGACAAATTTATCTAAACTATATTGTAATAAAATATTTTAATATAAATAAATAAAAGAATAGAACATGGTAGTCATATTTACCTCGCAACATCTCTCCAGCATATGGGCGAGAGGAAGGAATGAGAGAAGGGTATCTGTCTTGTTGGGTTTGTGGACTCCGAGCTGCATCATCACACTGCATATCCCAGCAACTACGTTCTCGTGGGTCAGCATTACTCCCTTGGGGTTCCCCGTGGTGCCGGATGTATAGCAGACGGTGCATAAGTCACTGGGCTTGGGTGGCTGTAAACAAAACAATATTAGATATTTAATGGAATAAACAAAATTAACAAAATTGTTAAGGGGATAATTCCAAGAAATTTGCAAAACAAATTAAAAAAACAATGACTTTTTTCATAAATATGCAACAAGAGGTTCAAAAAATTTGTATAATGGCATTAAAATGTATGAGGAGATTCCGGATAATATAAGAAATGAACAAAATGTAAATTTATTTAGGGTTAAATGTAAAAAATATTGGTGTATTATACATATTATAGCTAAATTGAAAAATGTTAGGATAAGAATAGTTAGGAAAAAATTAAGTGTAATGTACATGAAAACAAATAATATTAGTCTATGTAAATTATATGTATAGTAGGTACTAAATAAAAATATTTAAAAAAAATTATATATATTTACAGTTACATATAGGGAAATTTGCCTAAGATTTCTGGAATGTTGAGTTCACTTTTGAGAATTGAGACCACTGAAATAATTTTCCTTCTTAAAACTCTCTTTTTTGTCCTATATAGAATATGTTTTCATATATCGACGCCTCCTACGTATAATATCGTAACCCACAAAATGCGATTTTACAGGAGGAGCATTTGAAAATATTTTCGTCCGTATGCATTGGTTGTAGATACGACAAAATACGCCCCAAAAAGGCCCTTATTATTGGCAAAATAATTTTTTTGTTTTGGTAGAATTAAAGATATAGTTAAATACAGACGAAATCCACCAAAAACTCAAAATCGTCGATTTGTGGGTTACGATATTATATGTAGGAGGCGTCGATATGTCTGATCTTTTTAGCTTTTAACACCAAAAGATGTGGAAAATGAAGTTATTGACACCACTTAAATAATATTATAATACTCCTTTTCTACTGCATTGTACGACTATTTTAAACAAGAAAAGCGTTTGTCATTAGCACAACATGGCAAACACAACAGTTTTGCTCATTCTTAGTCCAATATACAATCTAACACAAAATCGATGTATTTTTACAGACTGTAAAAATACATTGATTTTGATTTTGGTTGCTGGAGCAATGACTAATCAGAAATAAGGCAAAACATATCTGAACTGGAAATGTTCTAATACTAATTTGGTTTGACTTGACTTACCATCAAAGCAAAGTCTTTCTGCGCCCCGACGTGCTCAACATCGATGAACTTGACAATGTCAACTCCTCGGTTCTTGGCCCTCTGGAGTGTCGCTGCCCGGACGTCCTTCACCACTATCAACTTCCTCAAGCTGCGAGGAGCTTTGTCCAGCAACAAGTTGGCCTTCTTGTCATCCTCACACACAACTATGGATATATCGGCTGAAAAGAGGTAATTAAGATTATGAGTCAACTCAATAAATGAGAACCATTTTTTTTATTGCTTAAGAGCCTGATGTTTAGATTGCAACGGTTTGCTGTAATAAGATACATTGGTAAGAATTGCAAAGGAAAAACTACAACACACACAACACACTATCAAGGTTTGTGATATTAAGATGACCCCTATTTTCCCGAAAAACGTTACCCATGTTGATAATATTTAAAAAATTGCATCATCCATCTTAGATTACTAAATTCGTAATCGGGACCCCTCATACCCTTGAAAATGATACCCATGTTCACATTTCCTAAATTTTAATTTAGGTATTACTAATTCTTCTTGTTTACCAATACTACTACTGGTGGCTACCCAATGGTGCATAGGGCACTGCATTTTATTACATGAAGGCAAAATGATCAGTCTTACGCTTTAGTTATACCAGTACTCTTCTTGTTTACTATATTTAAACTCAACGCTGTGTTTACAAGAAGCAATCTGTTGACGCAATTAGTAATCACAAAGAGTAAACACATTTCCAAGTTTGTCTAATTTTTTAAGATTACAAACGAAATATTAAATAAACTCAGGTCAAACTGCACGGTATCATATTATTAAAAGATATCTTTTCATATTTTTATTCGAAGCAATAAGTATTTGCGTAATTTACCTTGTGTTATAATAAAGGAACAGGCATCTGGACCTAACGTGTCGTACAGGGGAACTAATACCATGGAGTAGCAGTAGGCTGCTTGTTCTGTTAACACCCATTCTGGACAATTCTGTGCATATATTCCTAGAAACAGAAACAAACATTCAACGTGAGCCACAAATTTGACAAAAGAACTGAATTATGAGTACTTATACTACTACTTTCCCTTATCCGCACCCAATGGGCACTGCATTGGTTCACAAGTGCAGTGTAAATGAATTATGAGTAGGTACGTTGAAATATTTAAATGATTTTCCATTGAGACAAAGGCGCTCTGGGATTATAGATATGTAGACGTTAACAGGCCTTGCATCTGTTTTATATGTTTTACTACATTTTTTCTTCTTCTCCACTTTGCATTTTTCATCCTACGTTTCTTTCTATTTTTAAATTGTATTTTTTTTAAACTTAACATCACATAAAAGGCTTTCTATGCCGTCATTGTAATGAAATAAATATCTGTATTTGGGTCCAAAAGGATTTTTCTTTTAAGCAGACTCCTGGACACTTATAATGTTAATTATGGTTAAATTGACATGCATTGTAGGCAAGTCAAAGAAAAACTAAAGATGCAGTACAGTACATAGAATGGTATTTTACAGAGAGAATAAAAAGTGAATTCTCTGAACTGATAGGCAGCAGAAGACTGCCCGAGTGGTTATATACAATATTTTGTCAATCATACATTTATTTTTCTCATACTTCAAAATATGAACATTATGAAGTTATCACAAATAAAAATTCCGCCAAAAACATAAGTTAGAACCTATTGAAAATAACCAAATGCATTGTCAATTTAGAATGTGACACAAACATTAAAAGGGTTAAAAGTGACAAAAGTCAAGTTCTTCCTAAAAATTCCTTTGAAAATCTTCACGTTCAGAAATGATGAATGGACTGGTGTGCAACTAACCTACAAATGTGGAGGACCCGGGAACAAGGCCGTGGGCAACTAGACCCGAACCAAAGTTCTTGGCTCGGAGGAGGGTTTCATTATAGTTCGCCCATATGTACGGCTTACCGGGACCTTCTCTCCATCCTATACAAGGGCCATTATCTGGAAAAAGAAAAAGTATAAAAAATTTTGTGAAAAAAATCATTGCTGTAGCGCTAAATTCCAGGGAGAAAATCGAGGAATATGATTATATGAAGAAGCCGATGGATTAATAATTATGTTTTTAAAGGTTGTCTTAATTAAAAATTAATTCCTGGAATATTAAGTGGATGTCTTTAGAAGATGTGTGATGAATGAATGTGATTTTAGAATATTGGTTTAGTTATAAAAAGGAATGTTAATTTGCTAAAGAAAATTATAACTTAGTGTGGAATAACAAATGTTGCTTCTTGATGAACATGAAAGCCGTCTTACATAGTTTATATGAAATAATAACAAATAGGAACAAATGCATATTATTTATATAAATATGAAACTCTTTGGATGAATGCCATTAACACATCACAGAGTTAATGCTTAACCATTGCCATCACAAAATTCAAGGTCAAGGTCACCGATTTAGCCATTAATTTTGTATTTGCATTTAGTTTTTTTTTTTTTTTATATATGAAAATCTGATAGACAAAAGGGTATATGAAATAAAATTGGGTTTAATTATACTAAATACTAGCTCCAAACTACATTCTCAGCTCTCCAAGTTAGGATAGTCTTTAAAATATAGCTTGATAAAAATGACAGTTTATCATTTTAGAATTCCTATGAATCTTGTCTGATAAAAGCTTGTATGGGACTTGGTTCAAACAAGTATTAAATGACGATGATAAATGAAAATTATTTTTATCTGGCATGATAATATATTTTTTGAATACAGTACTTCTCATAATCAGCTTTAAAACCATTTTAAACTAAAATAATTCATAAGGCTTAACAGCAATCATTCTAATCAAACTATATTTAACAGACTTTAGGTACCTAAATTTAATTTCAATTTAGTAACAAGAAAATTCATAAGAATACTTTCTAGTAATACTCACTTGACTCTTTCGCTCCTTTTCTGAAAGTATCGAAGAGTGTTTTAGTATCTTCACTGACGTAGCTTAAAAACTTTCCATTTTTGGCTTCTTTGTAAAACTTAGATACGCGAATCAATTCTGGACCCTGAAAATAAACCAAAAAGCATTGTTATCAAAATGTTGTAGATAGCTTTTAAATAGAAACATGTAAAAATACTAAATTCTTTAATATAATAAGTATTTTACTGTCTGAAGAGCATGAATTTATATGGCCATAAAATAAAATTTAAAGCATTA
>JAGVSP010003593.1:0-19838 GCA_022494985.1 Micrasema minimum | reverse complement strand
TCGCAATCGAAAAAAAAAACCAAAATACAATAAAAAAATTAAAGTAATTTTTTAGAAACCAATTTAATCAAAGGTTTAATGTAAAAATTGGGCATGTGATAATGGAGTTCTGGTACCAACCCTTAGATATGTATGGAAGCGAAGCATGGAGTTGGAAAAACAAAATGAATGCAGTTGAAATGCGATCTTTCAGGCGAATGTAGTGGTAAAAACTATGTATGATGGGTGCACTAATGTTGAAAATTTGAGCAGAATGCAAGGCCAAGATAAGATTATCGACGAAATTGAAAAAGGTCTTTTTACGTTGGTTCGGTCATGTAGGAGCGAATGGATGATGACTAAGAACGCTAAAAAAAATATATGATGCGATACTGTTTTTGCCTGTGACGTAGAAGTCGAGGAAATGACGAGAAAGACATGGACCATGATCAAGTAAAACAAGTGCTTGAAAGCGAGGGCATGTAAGAAGTTGGTATAATCGACAGTGCGTGTCATGAGAAGATGCATGAATGTGGAGGAAGCAAGAGAGTATGCAGGACAGAGTGGTGTGACGTTCTACCTCTCTGCCTACCCCTTACGGTGAAATGCGTAAATAAAATATCAATAAGTAAAGCACAGTGAAATGAAAAATATCTATATCGTCAGAGATTCTGTTAAGACTAATTGCTATAGCTATTGATAATCTAGACAAATAAGCAAATTAAATAATCACACACATAAAAATGTAAGTATATTTTTTTTTACCTAAAAAATATATAAGTAAGTAGGAGCTTTATTGTATAATATGATGATTTTTTTTAAATTAGGTCTTGGCGTTTTACAGTCACACGATCGTTGCGTTCCATTCCACCAGACGTCAAATTCAAATTCAAAATCGATTCCTAGTATAAAAATAGCGGGAAGCGGGTGTAGTATTCCAAATTCAAACGCGTCCAACAAACGCAGACTATTTTACAGGCTCCGTAATATTTTTTGCTCTGAAAAATAATCTAAGCTCATTGTCAAACGTGTCCGGGGATAATTTATTACGAGTTCGCAGTAAAACTGAGCGAGTGGCCACACTGAAATAGGGAAATGTCGGATGTATTATATTTTAGGTTAGGTTACCGAGAACCAGCAGTTACGGAGTTACGTAAACAATGGAGACTTGACGATCTCTCGGCGAGACAAAACGTCGGAGGATGCGAACAACTATTGTCAAACAGGTCAGAAGGGATGACGAATCTAAATGCATTGTTATGAAGCTTGGATCTTCTCGTGTTAGGACGTTATTTATTGCCGTTTTAACTGCAATATGGTATATTGCTTGGGCATTTAGCTGGGGCGGGAAAATGTGACGTTTTCCGCGTTTTCCCGCCCGTTTTGACGTTTCCGTGAACGTTTTTTTTTGGTTTTTATCAAACGCCATTTTTCGCGAGAATTCACCCCAAACCGTTGAGTTCCTTTCAAGAAATATATTATTATTATTATTATTATTATGGATAATTTATATAGCGCCTAGATAAGCGCCCTTGAGGTATATTTATACGAAAAACGGCGCTATATAAAATATCCGTAATAAATGCAATAATTATAATTAATTTATTTTTGGCTGATTTACAAGCTTGCTTATTTTAATAGGTCACATTTGACATTTGTCAGTTTTAATAGTGAGGTGACCTGCTCAACATCAATTAAAGTGAATGAATCGATTCGGACTTCAAACATAATATTTTATATTATGTGAATCGAATTCAGTTACTATGAAAAAATATTTTATAGATTATTTTAAAAAGGAATAACCCGCTAAGTCTCTATTATATATGGCTTGTCAGCAGGTAGGAAGAGAGGATATGGAAGGAGGTACTGAAAAATACACCACAACAACCCAGAATTGAGAAATTATTCGTCTATGGGTGAAATATTCCTTCACAAGTAATCATTCGATTATACTTATCAACATTCGATTTTTTTGGGTACACCTCTACAAGAAAGGTTCGCTGATGCAACATTGTAACGACGTTTAGAACAGAAAAAGTTTATTATGTTTAGAATGGTTTATTAGTGAAAGTAAATCGTACAATTCCCTTATTTTGTCATTATTACAATAAATATGTAATCGTAATTGAAAAAAGTGAAGCAATTGTGTAGTTATAACTTTGAAAAAATAAATAATATTTTGTACCCGCCCTTACAAGGTTATGTTGTTGAATCTTGATGAAGTGTCAAATGTGACCTATTAAATTGGCCCAACTATAGTATTTTTCATGTATGGAAGTTAATGTAACTAAATGAAACTCTGAAATTCTTGTTCGAAGCTCATACCTCATATTATTATGAGTTCTTTTTCATATATTATTGATCCACCTAGGCGTAAAATCCGGGGTCTCCCTTTACAATAAGTTCTCGATGCCCGAACCCAACGCATTGATTAGTTTCGCCCATTCTCAAACGCACTACATACATCATAGCATTGTTAGTTTTCAAAAAAATGTTTAGAGCGGTGATGATGCGTGAATTGAGTGGGTATTTACATTGTATAAGTATTTAATATGTTGCGTAAGCGCCCTTGCCGTATTTCAATACGAAAACGGCGCTATATTTATTAGTTATCAATGCACTGAGAAAAAATATATAAAGAAATAATTTGAGGGACTCCTAAAAATACTGATAATTATTTTTTAGAAAATTTCATTTCAATAACTAACTATCTATTACGCAATTTCCTCGAAGAGGTTTGATTATACCATATCCGCTCCCTATGAGGAGCATATGGAATCCACAAACTGCCTCCAGGCCAAGCGATCGGCCGCCAGCGCATCCTCCCAAGTCGAGTCCACGTCCCGCAGCTCTGACGCAAACTGCCGACGAATGGTCAACAATGGACGGCCGGGACGCCGAGAACCTTGTAAAATAGGCAAGCATGGTTAAGGCTCTCGGGAGGCATACGTAGTATATGGCCTAGCCAGCCGAAACGCCTTCGCCGGATGACAGTAGATACCAAGGGTTGCTGTGTCCGTTGCCTCGCCTCGGAGAGGTAGCGGAGAGTTAAACAGCGCACAAAATTTGGAGAGCGCGCTTTTGCGGTTGCGGGCCCTGTGGCTTGGAATGCTCTCCCACCAGAAGTGCGCAACTGTGAGAGCGAAGTGATGTTTCGAAAGAAACTTAAGACCTATATGTTCTCTAAATCTTTTGATTAATTTTGATAATGTATTTTCTACTCAGAAATTGAGTTTTCACGCACTTTAAATTTCCCGAGCCGTTAAATTCAATATTTGAAGCGCCCTTGAGGTATATTTATACGAACACGGCGCTATATAAATTATCCATAATAATAATAATAATGTAGATCCGCGCCGGGTAGTAAAATGGGTGCCCATACCGTTACCTAATTTCGAACGCGCTCATGTGATGATCACACAATGATCAGTTGTAAACACTGATATTCTTGACCTGACAAACAGACTTTAGCTGTAGTATTTCAACATAATACATGCGTTATGGTGTAGGTCATTATTGAAGTTATACTTCTTTGCGCCCGTTAGACACTTTGGGGTGGGATGTTGGTCGAGAAACCGCGTCACGCTGATTTTTAAGAAAAAAACGCTTAAGAGAAAATGGCGCCACAGTCACTGATGCTTGTATTGGTCTGACTTTGACAGTTGTCATTTCTTTTGTTTATTTACTTCTTACGCGTCATTTTAGCGAATTATCTTTTTAGAAAATACGCTATTGCAATGGCTTCGGTTTTTCTCCATGACTTAAAGATGAAAGAATGATTATAGAAGAAATAACTGATAATGATAATATAGGTGTATAATATAATAATGAAGTCACGTATAATATATTGAATATAAATATATTGAATAATATTGAAAAATGTCTTATATTTCATTTATATATCCTGTCTGTTTGTGTGCGTGAGTGGGTGTATGAGAATGGCCAAAGAAGTATAACTTCCACCGTGTGTTTTAGATAAAGCTCTAAGTAAGAAGTCCATGTTTTAAAGTTATATGGGACGTAATCAAAACAATGGCATGGCTGATATTTATACGAAAGCCGTAGACGATAAAAATACCCTAAAATGATCTGGGAATGTCGCTAGCAATGGACATAATTCAGAAATGTGATATCTCCACCGTATTCTGTTGGCCACTGTAACGTAATTCGATACCCTACCACCACTGGTGTTAATCACACGTTATTTATTTTATTTTACCACCCACAAAAACCTTTTCTACCCCCATAAAATGAAAAATACACTCAGTCATTAGATACGCAGAATGTGTACCTCATAATTTTATGAAGTTGAAATTATACCAAAATTAGGAAACTAGTTATTTAAAATAAGAGTAATGTAATCTAGTCCCAATCAGCCAAATTAATTTATTTTACATAGAATCATTATTATTATTGAATAATTGATATCATATTGAAGACTGCAACTGCTATCGTCCATGCGCTTTGTAGCTGCATGGCGATTTAGAATCTCTCGGTATTTAATAATTTGATTATCATTAAAATCATGACGCGACCTTAAATATAAATATGAACTATTGTTGGAAAGCTAAGATCGCAATCGTCCATGCGCTTTGTAGCTGCAAGGCGAATTGAGATCCCGTACTTTACCTATTAGTAAAATCATGTTACCGTTGTTTAAAGATTCGCTAGATTTTTTTTTTTTTAAATGTATAAGGTTAGGTTAGGTTAGGTTAGGTTAGGTTAGGTTAGATTGTTGGAAAGCTAAGATCGCTAATCGTCCATACGCTTTGTAGTTGCAAGGCGAATTGAGATCCCGTACTTTACCTATTAGTAAAATCATGTTACCGTTGTTTAAAGATTCGCTAGATTTTTTTTTTAAATGTATTAGGTCTGGATCTGGAATTAATCAAGTTATATCAATGTACAGCTAATAATTGACGATTTTTTAATTTGTTTTCTAAGTCTCGCAAGAAACTGATTTTATATGCTTTCCCTTATCTGCACCAGATGGCGCATACACTATTCCTTTTATATATTATATAACTACTACTACTTTCCTTTATTCGCACCCAATGGTGCATAGGGCACTGCATTAGAACACCGAGTGCAGTGTATCTTGATAATTTTTATGATTAACTATGATTTTGAAGATAAGGCTTTTTGGCTCTCAGGTATAGAAGAACTTACATATTTAAATAAGAAAAAAATTTATAAAAAACGTTGTAAAACTTGTAGGCAAAGGCGTTTCCTAGTAGGTGATATAATTCGGTAAGAATCTCACTTGCAATCATAAAGATTTCTGCCAAAATGCTTAGCAATTTTCTCAACGGATGACAGAGAGTGTTCACATGTGAAGCGTCGCGCAATTTCACTGTATATATATACACAGTGTTTACACAAGTTTTATAAATTGGCAGATATGGATATCAAGTACTAGGCGAAATGGGGAATGTTGTAATACATCAAGTGGCCACTTAACCCAGCCAATGACAGGTCATAAGCCCTGTAATCGCCTAGATATTGTGAGAAAAATATTGACTTATTTTATATTCTTTAGAATTATTTCTAGAAGATGAACATTATGTTAATTTGATTTGATTAGGACGTCCAATTTCCCATACTATATTTATGCTTGGGCGTGTGCCCTGTTAGCCTGAGGCAAGGCCCAGCCCTTAACTAATTACTACCTAATATGGGTTGGTATACTAAACAAAAATATTAACATGTGTTAAAATTACGCCTGTAATATATTGGAAATGTGTATTTATCGAGATGGGTCTATTGAAGCTAAAAAATTACCATAATGTGTCTACTTTACGGTGGCTTTTCATTTTAAAAATAATTCATATAAAAATATACCTTACTATTTTATGTTAGTAGGTGCTTGTCTCTTATCGATGAAAACCTACAAAATAATGTTCGTTCCTATAAAATATGTTTTTTTTTTTTCAAGTTGGTACCTATGTAACGTGCATGGGAAAAAGTCAAATAGGTCATTTGTACCTTTATTTTTTTAGTAGGCTACTTTTAAACTACGATATACATATTTTTTTAATGCCATAATACTCGTATGATGTACAAAATACTGAAGTTTATTGTAGAATAAAATTTCCTTTTCTTTAAATGAATTTAATTATTTTTATTTATTTATTTATTTGGGATTTTTACAGCTATAGCAATGCAATATACAATAACAAGTAATAAATCTGCAGCCAATTACAAAAATCCACTGATAATGTTATTCTTTTTATGATAATTAGTGATGAATGAAAGTAATGTTTGTGGCTAGGGTGAGTGTGAGTGTGGGTGAGGGTGTAGCTAGTAAAATCGATGCTATTACATTCTTCAATTTCTAAATAAATTATTTTTTTTATACTAAAACGTCATTTTTTATACTAAAACGGCGCTATAGAAACCATCCATAATAATAGGTATCTACCTAACTCACTTTAGTAACTTTTGCATCCTTCACACTAACAATTATTATTATTGAACCTCCTTGGTAGACGTAATTGGTTTCTTATTAAAATCTAGGTGACATGAAAAAATATGCAAAGCTCAAAGAAGAAAAATATTGCACCTACAAATATGTACCAGGAGGAATCCTAAGGTGATATTATTTAAGAAGAAGTTGAGTAAAGCAGCGACCAATTAGATTCCCCTCTGCAACTTGGAGGTGTGAGAGATGTGGTCGACTGTGCAGGTCTTGTAAAGGACTTCACAGTCACCAGAGAAGCTGCCTTCCCGATGAGTGCCGCATCTTCTTCGTCTTTCGAAGACGTGAGATTGTCTACGATTATTACTATTTAAACAATCGTAAGTAAAAAGAGAGAGAGAGAGAGAGAGCTGGCTGGTGACAGGGTCTCCTGGAGGGATCTAGTGATGTCCACATGCTCCACATAGGAGCGAACGTGGCAAAAGAAGAAGTAAAAATTGATGTTGACTTACCGGTGTGTGTTCTCTTGTGAATCTTCAAATTCTCCGATCTCGCGAACACCTTCCCACACCCGGGCAACGGGCAAGGAAAGGGCTTTTCTCCAGTATGCACCCTGATGTGGTTCACCAACTTGTACTTCGCCTTGAAGGGCCTCCCGTTCCTCGAGCACCCTTGCCAACAACAGGCGTGGTTCGTGCACTCCGGGCCTCCCACATGCTCCACCGTGAGATGCGTAACTATCTCGTGCATCGAGCTGAAGTTCTTCCCGCAGTGCTTGCGAGGAGCTGGGAGCTCGGGGTCCACCCAGAGACACTGCATCTCCTGCTTCATCGGCTGCCGCATGTAGCGGAAGAACGCCCCATGCGCCGGGTGATGCGGCAGAGAAGATATGTGGTGCGGCATGAATTGGTGCGATGCGGTTTGATGGTGGTGGTATGAATCACTTCTCCACGCCTCCATCCCGAAGCGATGATGATGGTTGAAATGAGGATTCGCTAAATGCTGGTGGTTTAATGTTTGATGTTCGTGTAAAGGTGGAGGGAATATAACTCCTTCATTCGGTTGCGGGATGAAGTCGTCTCTTCTTAACAGGAAATCTCTGGTCGCGTATCCCGGGTGCGGGTTGAGATGGGGGTGGTACGCGTTGGTTTGGGCGTGGGGCAGTGGATGGGGATGGTGCCCATGGTGGTGAGGGTCTGGAGCCGCTGGTTGGGGCGGTGACATCTTCAGGCCAAAGGTCGCCAGGTGCGCGTGTGGATTTTCCATAAAAGCGTTCATCATGAGGTTAGAATCTTCCGAAGATCGCTCATCGTCTTCCCGCACACGCTAACAAAACAAAAAAAACACTAATTGTAGTTAATTTTATTTGATTCTGTCACATTCTTTAGTTCTTGTTTTGTTTTGTTTATCACGGAATACTAATGTTATAACACTTCACTGTATCTTTATCACTAATAATCCACCTTGATTTTATTTTTTAAGATGACACTGCAGCAATCTGTTGAAAAAAAAACGAAAAATAAGCAAGTAAAAATAAAAATAATGAATTCAGCAAGTTTGTTAGAAGTTGAAAATGTTTTGTCTAACTTGGATGGATATGGTTATCTACTTCGTATAACTTAGTAACTAACACATTTCACAATACCTAGAGATATTATAATAAGTATTATAAATATGTAAATTTTGTAATTATTCATTATGTTATATTTTATGGATGTTTATTCCTTTCCTGGTAAAATAAAAAGTAAAAATATATTTTTTTTAAAGTAACTCCCTCGCGTCTGTTTGTTCTTATAGAGTTAGGTAGTAGGTATCTAGTGTTATACATGAAATCTTTATAACTAACTAACTAACCATCACGCCATTTCCCCGAAGGGGTAGGCAGAGAGGATAGAACGCCACACCACTCTGTCCTGGCACACTTTTCTTGCTTCCTCCACATTCATACATCTTCTTATGCACGCACGGCGATTATTCCGACTTCTTACATGCCCACTTTCAAGCACTTATTTTACTTGATCATGCCATGTCTTTCTCGGCCTTCCTCGATTTCTACACCCAGGCACAGTCGCATCATATATTTTTTTAGCCGTTCTTTCATCATCCATTCGCTTTACAGCAATGGATGACGAAAGAACGAAATCTTTATTATTATTTATTATTATTTTGGATATGTATACAGCCCCGTTTTCTCATAAATCTCATAATATCTCAATCAATAAACCTTAAGGGCGGCTTAAATGTTAAATTTAAATTTGACCGATTGACGTCATCGCTACTGAAAATTCGGCGTCCCGACGCGATGCCGCCGTCGGCCGTCGCGACGTTAAAGGCAAATAAATAGTAGGGTGGTTTTTTTAAAACTGTTGGACGCCTTAAACTAAAATCTAATCACTTTGTTTTGTAAAAAAATGTAGACTTATTTTTGTATTACTAAAGTATTACTATTACTTTCTATCCGCACCCAATGGTGCATAGGGCACTGCATCAGTAGGTACGCGATTCTTGATCATTTTATTACGTGAAGGTAAGTACGCTTCAGTACCAGTCCTAGGTATCACATGAATTAATATGAAAATCACATGTAAAAATAAATATTTCATGGGGATCGAACCCGTGACCTCATGGACGTTAGCCAAATGCGCTACCATTATGCTACGAGGCGGACATGTTTATTAATTTGATTATTTGCTTTGAGGTTTTAACATAAAATTGGGTTTTACAAATTTATTCAAGCCATTCAAATGAATAGTTTTCTTTAACCTATAGATAGAAGATCAATTTGGCAATTTCAAATGTTTAAATAAGCGTCTTATTTTCTGAACCAAAGATGTAAAAATTAATTAACACATTCATTAAAATTCACCAAAGAAAACTTCTGGCCGTAGATGGTTTGAATTTAATAACTCGATGCTATTAAAAATTCATGAGGCTAGTGCCATTTCATAATGTTGAATTGTTAATATCTAGTTACATTATCGTTAATCGGAATTTTAATAGGTAATGTACCTATGTGGATTCAGAGACAGTGCAAGGTGTGATACGTGGAACGGTTGTAAGTAATGTAAAAATTCATGGTTAAACTAATATTATCTGAAAACGATAGCATTAAAAAAAGATATAAATAAAGAATATATAACTAATTAAAGTTAAATAAAAAATACTTGGTACACTTCCACTTTTATTTATTTTGACCAATTAGCGCTTTCACCCTGTAACGGGCATCTTCAGACTGATCCAGACTGATCCAGTGTCTTTTTTATATTTTTATCGATTCTTGGTTAGTGAGTTTTACCAGAACGGCGACGAAATAATACAGTTAAAATTCGTCAAATCTTCATGTGTTTTTTCTGAGAAAATTTGACATTATTTTTGTTGCGTTACAATGGCATTTAACGGCGCCGTATCGTATCTGGTGACTGTTATTTTTTACCAATTTATAACGTAAGTTGTTTACCGAAACTGATATTTACCGATTACCCGATCAAACCGTGAAATGTTCCCACCACCACAGACAGAGAGATCCCCACACATACATTGACAACACTTTATTACACAATAAACTAGTCAATTAAGTATTTATTGATTATTTATCTACTAAGAAATGTAAGATATAAGCAACATTAAGATATGTAGGTACCTACCTGCAATAGGTAGATATAAATTAGTTGGTATCAACCCTTATGTATGGAAGCGAAGCATGGAGTTGGAAAAATAAGGATGAAAGTAGATTGAATGCTGTTGAAATGCGATCTATGTGGGGTAAGACTAAACATGATAGGTGCACTAATGTTGAAATTAGAGCAGAATGCAAGGCTGAGATAAGCACTATCGACAAAATTAAGAAAGGTCTTTTACGTTGGTTCGTACATGTAGAGCGAATGATGATGAAAGAACGGCTAAAAAAAATATACAATGCGACTGTGCCTGGATGTAGAAGTCGAGGAAGGCCGAGAAAGACATGGCATGATCAAGTAAAACAAGTGCTTGAAAGTGGGCACGTAAGAAGTCGGAATAATCGACGTGCGTGCATGAGAAGATGTATGAATGTGGAGCAAGCAAGAGAAGTATGCCAGGACAGAGTGGTGTGGCGTTCTATCCTCTCTGCCTACCCCTTCTGGGAAATGGCGTGATGGCTAGTTAGTTAGGTAATATATATCTAACTGTTACTTTGTATTAATTTTATCCAGTTTTTTATGCAGTATTTAACTGTCCCGTATAAAGCGAAAACTGTACGGAATATTGAATGGTCGGTGCGACGTTTGGCTGACCTGACAATGAATGTTTTTTTTAGGTAAACGTTTGAGTAGAATATATAGATATATTGAATGCTTTTAAAAACGTAAAAAAAAAACCAACTTATTTATAATACATTATTAACTATATTAGCAATTTCCCGTGTTCAAAAATACGATCATAACTTACGATCGTGCTTAAAAAACATATAAGCTCCTAGGTTTATACATTCCTATATATTTAGCGTGTCTTTTGACAGACTGTACAGTTTTCTGAACAAGAAACTGTACAGTTTTCGGTCCCGTATAAAGTGCGCATAACTCTGTATAAATACATGATAAAGGGGGGTTGGATCGCCAACTATCCATACGCTTGGTAGCTGCAAGATGTAGGTATATAAGTAGGCATCACACGTGAAATATTAATATGAAAATCACATGTAAATATTTCATTAAATTAATGTATCTACTGCCTTAAAACGAGTCAAGGGCTTGGTTAGGGAGTAAAATGTATCTTTTTTATGTACATTAATTGGAATAATAAAAAAAGGATGAGATGGTATCTTACAAAAATGATTTTCCATAAATTGTCTTATAGAAATACGACCTACGAATAAACTATCTGACTACCTGTGTATATCTGACGTCATATCCGTAAATATTCAAAACGATAATATCTTATATCATACCCACTAACTTATAGTTATTATTGGACAGCCTCCTTGTACTGAAGCAAGTTTTTTTCATAAAGATGACGAAACGTTAAAAAATACATTTAAATTTGTAGTGATGATATAATATATCTACATACATAGGTCGGTAGGAACTTATCTAAGTATTTTCTTTCTTCAAAATGTCTACCTTGCTCAGAGACATGCATATTTTATTGCCCCCAGTTTAATTAATTATTTTTTCAACTGAAAATAAAACGGCATTGTCTAATTTTCTTAATTTTTCATCTTTAAAAAAAAAACACACAAAGTTGCATACCTACATAGTGTAAAAGTAGAATCATTCTTACTATAAAGACCATAACAATAACATAATCTCCGTTATTTTTTATTTTATATTTTATAATAATTTCCCCTTCTTCTTCTTCTTGTATAAATATATCAATATCTTGTATTTTTTAAATTATCTTTTTCTCTTTCGCCTCGTGCATGCTGCTTGAAAGAGTGTAAACACACTCACATTGACTTTCACAGTATACCCACAAACAGGCTATGCCTTGGTGGGATTTTTGTTTATTTTTCTAATGATAGGCATGTGTTTTTTATGTATTTCTTTGTAAACAAAAAAATTTTCCTTTGAAAATAAATAAAAATATCATCTACAGCTATAGGTACGGTTTTAATACCCATGCGCAATTAGCGCACAAAATTTGGAGAGCGCGTTTTTGCGATTGCGAGCCCTATGCATGGAATGCTCTCCCACCAGAAGTGCGCAACTCTGACAGTGAAATAATCTTTCGAAAGAAAGTTAAGACCCATTATTTGTTTTCTAAATCTTTTGATTAATGTATTTTCTACTAATAGAATGAGTTTTATTCATTTTAAATTTCCCGAGCCGTCAAATTCAAGATCCACAATAATATCCACAATAATAATAATCTATAGGTACCCGGTACACTTGGTCGGCAGGTATTATTATTATTATTATGGATAATTTATATAGCGCCGTTTTCGTATAAATATACCTCAAGGGCGCTTTAAAAGATATCTCAAGATATCTCTCGGTAGTTAGGTATCTACTGATGTATAACGATACATATTTCATTTGTAATTTGTAAAGTACTTTAAAGCTGTTTTGTAAAAAAAGTTGTTACAGAATTAGAAATCGATTGAAATTAAATTGAAATCAAACATAATTACCTACATAGATAACTATCAGACCTTTGCATTGCAGAGAACAGTAACCCTAGACAGTCAACTCTAAGATCCGCACTCGATTCAGCCAGAGGAAGGGTTTGTGAACCCCGGCGAAGTCCAAACACCAAGTTTGGCGATCGTGCTTTTGCAGTGGCTGGCTCCTGTATCTTCAAGCTTACGCACCATTCAGAGCCCCAGTCAATTTCGGTCTCAATTAAAAACGCATACTTTAAAAAATTCCCAGAATGCGTAATTGCCCTAGTCTGCTAAAGTTACAGGTAACATTGTCTTTCGCTAGAAGCTTAGGTTAAACAGTATCTTTAATTGTGAAGCGCCCTTGAGGTAATTCTTCACAAAAATGTCGCTTTGTAAGTTAGCCAATTATAACGATTGTACCTATATATTATTTGGCAGATTTCGTCTAATAAGGACATGTTATTTATGTATTTATTTATTTATGGATGATTTATAAATCGCTATTTTCGCGAGAAATCGCCTCAAGAGCGCTGTACAATAAAGAGGCTAGACCACAACACGTTTTGCAGCTACCAGCGCATGAACGGTTGGGGTTCTATTCTAGTCTCCTACAGTTACAGACTTACATAGTAAAAGAAAATATTTTGAAGTTAATTAATTTACATAGATTAATATTGAAACTAGTAAATTATATAGGTAATATTACAAAGGTATAGACAAAGGTGATAGTTACAAGTTTAAAGCAGAATTAAAAGTTGAAATTAGTTTTAAAAAGGCACTTGGACTTGAATTTAAACTGTGTGGGAGACTAGACCACCATCTTGCAGCTACAAAGCGCATGGATGGTTTGGAATCTAGCCCCCTTAGTAAGATCTAACTTGATTTTAGTACCCTGAGTAGTACTAAGCAAAATTTAACTTTCCGGAAGGCTGTACCACTACTCATTTTGCAGCTACAAAGCGCATATGTATATGTACATATGTACATATACAAAATACTGACTAATAGGTACCTACCCACCTATATTTTTGTCGTAATAGAATCCTAATTTATGCAAATTTCTGCTTATCATGAAAAATATTCCGTTATTTAGATCGTGTAGATAAATATTACATTATTAATTTTTTTTACCAAGATTTTCCCTTACGCGTTGCAATAACCTTACATAATATTATGATTTTTCACTTAGTACTCCAAAGTGGAAGTAATTAGTTTCAGAGGGGAAACCTACGAATACCTTGTACCAAGTTAGGTATTTTATCTTATCAGCCGTCGCAAACTTTCCCCATGAAAAAACACAGAAGATACAACGCCAAATGTTTGAAAATACTGATCTAAAGAAGTACCTTATTAATCAAAACACCATCACCCAAAAAAAGTTAATAAAAATACCAATTTAAAAAAACGTCGAAACCAACCTTATTCAAATTTTAATATACCTAGAATAAATTATGGATGAAATCACTGCAAATTTTGGCCATCAAAATACAACTAACTTATCACAAACAAATTACAAAAAAATCTATATCTACACTCGTTTTCAAAATTGTAAAAAAAATAATTATTAGATATTTTAAATCACTAAGAGTTTTTCACACGACGACGATCGGGCGATGCGTTTTTCACCTTTATAAAAATATATTTGTAAGATTGATTTATTTTGTTATCAGTGTATTGGTAACTGTGACGCGACCGGTCGGAACGGCTCCCGCTTCAGTACTGAGGGCACCCCGCTACGACCCCCGTGGGAGCCGGCGGACCGCCTCCCTTTACCGGGACACGCCCATGGTAGTGGGGCGACAGGGGTACTGAATCTTTCGGTTGAAATGTAATAAGTATAAATAATAATGGAAAAAATTAAATTTCTTAAGATTTTTCGTCTGCACAAAATGATATTTTGAAACGTAATCGTTGCCCACCATCCCAGTTTTTTATTATTTAATTACTCCGAAAAGCTGACGAACAGTGTTGCAAATTTGCGCAAAAACGGTGATACAAAATTGTCCATCATCATCATACCATATCCGCTCCCTATGTGGAGCATATGGATTCCACAAACTGCCTCCAGGCCAAACGATCGGCCGCCAGCTCCCGTGCATCCTCCCAAGTCAAGTCCACGTCTCGCAGCTCTGACGCAAACTGCCGGCGAATTGTCAACAGTGGACGTCCAGGACGCCTAGAACCTGACGCCTTGTAAAAATAGACCGAGCCGTTAAATTCAATATTTAAAGCGCCCTTGAGGTATATTTATACGAAAGCGGCGCTATATAAATTATCCACAATAATAATAATAATAAGAAGCATGGTGGCGGCTCTCGGGAGGCATACGTAATATATGGCCTAGCCAGCCGAAACGCTTTCACCGGATGACAGTAGATACCAAGGGTTGCTGTGCCCGTTGCCTCGCTTCTGTGATCCTTACAAAGTCAAACCACCGCACACCTAAAATTCTTCTAAGACACCTACTCCCAAAACTTAGAAGTGTGCTATCTTGGGCCCTGGTTAGGTACCAATATCTACTTAAACGTTTACATAAAAAATATCAACTGTCAGGTCAGCCAAACGTCACACCGACTGTTCAATGTTCCATACAGTCTTCGCTTTATACGGGACAGTTCGCAAAGTGCACAATAAACTGTACAGTTTTCTGTCCCGCATAAAGTGGGCTTTATTTCTCAAAACATCATCATCATACCATATCCACTCCCTATGTGGAGCATATGGATTCCACAAACTGCCTCCAGGCCAAGAGATTGGCCGCCTCAATCTCTCAAGCGATCTCAAAACAAAAGAGTAAAAATCCCCTTCTATTCTCTATAGCGTCTGCTCGTGACCAAGAAATCGATTTGTACTGATTTTAGAATCACCCACTTGAACTCGGTATATTTTTTTATTATTATAAATGGAGACAGATTATTATAAAGCGGATTGAAGAATTTGTATATTTGGGAAGTATGTTTACAAGAGACGGAAATGTGGATAAGGACATTGAGAGAAGGGTTAGTGCCGGAAACAAGAGTTAATGGTGCCTTGAAATCGATAGTGGCAAATAAGCACTTATCGAAAGAAGCAAAATTGGCAGTACACAACGGAGCTCTAGTACCAACCCTTATGTATGGTAGTGAAGCGTGGTGTTGTAAAAAGAAGGATGAAAGTAGACTGAATGCTGTGGAAATTCGATCTATGTGTGGTAAGACTATGTATGATAGGTGTACAAATGTCCAAATTACAGCAGAGTGCAAGGCTGAGATAAGCATTATCGACCAAATTAAGAAAGGGCTTTTACGATGGTTTGGTCATGTGGAGCGAATGAGTGATGAAAGAACGGCTAAAAGAAAGTTTAAATGCAAGTGTGCTTGGGTGTACAAGCCGAGGAAGGACGAAAAAGACATGGCATGACCAAGTACTTGAAAGTGGACATGTGAAAAGTCGGAATAATCGGCGTATGTGCAAGAGAAGATGTATGAATGTAGAGGAAGCAAAGGAAGTATGTCAGGACAGAGTGGTATGGTGTTCTATCCTCTCTGAAATAGCGTGAAGGTTAGTTAGTTAGTTAAATGTTGACTACCCCTGTTTAGTAACAAATTTACACATTGTTAAGGTATTGTGGACAAGTGGTCCAAACAGCCATACAAAGATACAAGAGTTATGAACATGGAATATCTACTTATTTATTTATAAAATAAATGTCCGACTGACTAGATTAGGATAAAATGGTAGCCATATAAACACCTAGAGACGTTCTTCCGATAAATTTCGTGAAACATTTTTTGAAGCACCTACCTATGGCTATTTTCTCCCCTTCGCTTCAAGTGGTAAATCGCGTAGAGAGGGATGGAAGATTGTATGAAAATATCGTATACCTATAGTTAATAAATTTATTTGCGTAGGTAGGTAGGTATTTCGATACATAAATAAATGTTTATTTATTGCTAATTGCCAAAAATCTTTTTAGTATATTTTTTAGAGACGCAATAAATTATAGGTTAGTTAGGTACCTACCCATACTGTATACTACCTATACAACACTTTGAGTACCTATGTACAAATAGGGAATACCTAGGTAAGTAGGTACTTGCCCTAGATCTAGATATACCTATACGTAACTGGAAAAAAACATTCGGAATGGGCTTGTAAAACAAAATTTTCTGTGAATGCAGAAGAATAGAACAAAAAATCACAAGAATATCGGTGCAATCCGTTTATAAATCGGATAATTAATAACAGAGATACAATCATTTTAAATTTGATTTTTGTAAAGATTTTGTATGATAGGCGATCGGTGACGTCACCGATTGCATGTGGAACAAAAACTATAAATGATTGTATCTCGCTTTTTAATTATCCGACTTACGAACGGATAACACAGATGGTTTTATGATTCTTCGCTTCATTTTTCTGCATTCACAGAAAATTGAAAGTTTAAAAATTCAAGCTTTCTTGTAGTATTTTTTTTAAATGCACCTAAGATTACCTAATGAATTTTGTTAAACATTTTTATTATTTCTAAAAATTACGCAGTGTCGCCTGTAAATAATGTGTACGACGCAAATAATGAACAGAATCTGTTCACATTTAAAGAATCAAAGTGATCGAATCTCCTCCCACGCATTTTTTATTCAAACGCTTTCAGTTGGCGAGAAATCCGTGGGGTAGACGCAAAACTTGTGACCACGTGAAACGCACGTGACCAATGGCCGTTTCACAGTGAAATCGTCGTCCTCGATTTTCCTCCTGGAATGTAGGACTAGAGACTAGAGCAATGATTTTTCACACTGTTTAGATATGGATCAGAAGAGTGTTTATATCTCCTTACTTAAAAAAAACTTTTGGTTGTCTGTAAAGTCGGTTTACGGACGATAATTTTGCGTGATAACGTCATAAGAAAACATTGATGAAAAATAGCATACTTTTATGAATTGAATTGAATTATTATTACTGAATTATCATTATTTTGTATAATACACAGCAGGAGTTAATTGAAAATTACAATTTTTTCCATAAATTAACATTTTTTTGTTTTTTCTTCTTGTGTGCTGCTGCTGTCTCCCTTCTACTCGGACGCATCGGCCGATGGAGTGGAAGAGAGATAGATGCGTCTAGATGCGATAGAGGCAGACCGAGAGGATAGAACGAGAAGTGGCATTCCATACTTGAAAAATACTACCTACTACGTCATCACTCGGCATCTACGTCATAACTAGACATCTACGTCACACGTTTTAAAGTGTTAGAGTATTGGCCTAAGTGCTGGAGTCTTTAGACGGTGGAATTCAATAATAAGTAGTGTTACGAAATTTTTAGACAATTTATATCGAAACGCACCTTCTAGTGCATTCTTTTTCGAAGTCGGTAACAGAGTTAATAATCCATCTGTGGTAGTAAATAATGCTTATCAAAAGAGGCTAAATTATCAGTTCATAACGGAGTTCTGCTAACAACCCTTATGTTTGGAAGCGAAGCATGGAGATGGTAAAAAATAATTAAAGTAGAATGAATTCTTTTGAAATGCGATCTCTCAGTCGAATGTGTATCTAATAAAACTATGCATGATAGGTGCACTAATGTCAAAATTATTGCAGAATGCAAGGCTTAGATAAACATTATCGACAAAATCAAGAAAGGTCTTTTACGATGGTTCGGGCGTGTATAACGAATTAAATGATGAAAAGAACGGGCTACAATAATCAGTGATGCAAGTTGTGCCTGGGTTGTAGAAGACGTGAGGAAGGCCGAGAAATACATGGTATTATCAGTAACACAATAACTTGAAAGTGGTATAGGCAAAAAATCAGAAAAATCGGCGTGTATGAGAATATTTTATGAAATGTTGAGGAAGCATAGGGAAGAGTGGTCAAGACAGAGTGGTATAGCGTCCTATCCACTCAGCCCAACCCTAGCGGATACAATACACAATAATATGGGGATTATAATAATATTTAGTAGAATTCTAGAGAGAGAACGTTCTAAAACCCGCATCTTAGCTCCAAGCAGAAGCGTTCGAAAATTCAAATAAAACCCGCGCTGCTATTGGCGTAGGCGCCGCCGGAGGGGGTGACGCGCCCTGCTGAATGGCCCGCGGGGGGCGCGCTGCCAATTGTCGAGGGGCGACGCCTGGCCGACAAACTGGAAACGGACAAAATTAATGTTGTCAAAAAAATATAATCAAATAATACTCTGAGTATGTGTTTAAATAAAATTGAAGAATTTTGGGAATGTTATTTTATAATTCAGGTACGCACAGTTTTTGCGTATTGGTTAAATCTCTGGTTTGTAGACAATCAGATTCTCTCTAAGACAATCTTCGAACATAAATATTACCATCAGGGGCGTTTCCATACAAATTTTTCCTAAAAATAATACGCGTCCCAGGTTAACTTCCTAACACCACTTATATATCAATTTTACCACCGTCTAAAGACTCCAGCACATACACGAAACGAGAGAGCGAAGGTAGGCAAGTGATAGTACGTAGATGCCTATTTCTGCCGTAGTAGAGTGATGTAGTGGGGTTACTAGACACAAATGTCACTCTTAAAATTTCTGAAATTCTTGTTCGCAGAGGGACAGATAAGGAATTCACACGAACAATCTAACAACTTACTCCATGACAACAATTCCGATAACTTGAACATTCCCCAATCCTTTGGGGTATAGACAGGGTGCCACGAAAGCAATCAATCATTATGTGATCAAAAAAAAATAAAAAATTGTAAAATTAAATTAATGCTGCAGGCCAATTACCATAAAGGAGGTGACTATTATTGAAGATCCCAAACCAATGGAACGTGTTAAATTAAAATTCGCCAATGTTTCGAATAGTGTAATAGTATTACTATAACATGTGTGATATTTTAAGTATAATGTAATCTATTGTTTTTATCAATGACGACAAAAATGATTTTAAAATCCTATATTGAAAATGTTAAAATAAAAAAAATTATAAAAAACGATTTTAAAAGCATACAAAATACCAATAATCTACTTAAAGTATCATGGTCAGGAGCTCAATCACAGAGAAACTAACGACGTAGTTAAAAACGCAAAACCACGAGCTAACGTCTATCCATTTGACCGATCACAATGAACCATACTTCATACCCGTTCGCGTTGCCAGCCCAATTTTATAAAAAAATCGCGGCTAAACGTCAAACCCAAAACAAGAAGTTCAAACGCGGGGTCGGATTGTTTATTATGTCGATGCTTTTTCAATATTTGGTTGCCGAAAGCCGGCAAAAACAATACGGCCCGAAAAGATTTAAAGAAGGTATGTGAAGAAAAAATATCTCGGGGAAAAGGGTGCGATTGAGCGTCGTTTAAAAGAAAATTTCCCCGGGTCCCCCCCAAAATTTAAAACTTTTT
>JAGVSP010003592.1:0-21675 GCA_022494985.1 Micrasema minimum | reverse complement strand
TGCGATCAAGTATGCAAAAAATATTTATTATCAAACACTGTTTAATTACAGAATTAAAAAAATTCAGAACATTTTATTGCTTTTAAAAATATTTGCTATAAGCATGTTAATTTTTTTTTCTGTTTATAATTTTAGGAACTGCGGGGAAATGCAGAAATCTGAGGTAGATTCGGAGTACTCCACCCAAGCCAGTCCTTGTGGGGAAGGTTCACAGGTAGGAATCATAAATACTCGCAAAAGATATTAAGATTTAAAAAATCAGTTTGTTTTTGGTGTGCCCTCGAATGACTAAACGCTGCAACCGAGGTTACTGTGTTCTGTCGTAATATTGCTTAATCAACCCTGCTCATCCAGATATATAATTTGTTTTTTTTTTTACTAGAATTTTTGTGTTTTATTTATATTTTAATGTTATGCACACAGAGCTATGTATAATAAATTAACAGTAATATTTCAAGGCAATATACATGACATAGCACCAATTAAGTGCACAACACAATACACAAAGTAAATTTCATTTAAATTGTTTTAAACAATTGTTTTTCTTTACATTTAAATTGTTTTAAACACGATAAATAAAGCAAATTCTATTGACTTTACTTACTTTGAAAGAACTTTAAACGCGATTTATTAAAAACTCAGATTCGAGGGCAGACATATGCAGCTCCTATTCGATATCTTATTCAGGAAACTTGTGTTAATAATTTTGAAACATCATGTAGATCAAACAAAAATTCTACCATGCAAAAGTCTAAACCACAGTAAAAGTGAAAATACACTTTACCTAGAAAACCCACGGTACTGGCAATACTTTGAATTCCGCTAACATGTAGGCGCTCTGGGTACAGTTAGACGCCTTTATGCAGAAAAGGGTATTTTTTTATTTATTCCATATATCGCTAGAGAATATTGTATTTATGTACAAACTAAAAATATTTAGCTGGTAACACAAATCTATCGGAAGTTATTACATTTTTAATCTAGTAGCTTACTGTGTTTCATAAAACCTCATTTATTATTATTATATAATAGGCAGGCAGCTTTTGCTGGTGCGCCTATATCTCTTGTACTGCTTCTTGTCTGCCTTCTGCATCTAAACGGTTCTTGAACTGGTTGACCGTAGCGGAGTGAACAACTAGGCTTGGCAACTTGTTCCAGTCTGAAACCACCCTACTAGGAAGGAAGTTTTTCTTAGGGTTGAGGCGGAATTGGGGACGATAGAGCTTCCAGTTGTGGCCCCGTAGATTGGTGTTGGGATTCAGTTTATACATCTCGTGCAAGGGACAGTCATAGTAATCGTTTAGTATCTTGTAAGTTTAAATTAAATCCCCTCTCTTCCGTCGCTCTTCCAATGATGTAAGTCCTAGTGCTATTAATCTACCGTGATATGGCATATTTTTCAATATTTTGGGGATTTTTGTAGCATATCTTTGGACTTTTTCCAGTAGTTCGATGTCTTTAATGAAGTAGGGACTCCATACTTGATATCCATATTCCAATAGTGGTCTTATATATGTCTTGTATATTTTAAGGAATGTTTCTGGATTAATGTTTTGGAATGCCTTTTTAATCAGATAAATGATGGACTTGGCTTTCTTAGCGATAGATGTTTATCTCGGAACTAAAAATATGCAGTTGAATCTTTTCTGCACAAAGGCGTCCAATTGAGCCAGTTATATTTTTACCTTTACTGCGTGTTCAGCTTGGCACGGCTGAAGTATAAATCTTATTGTTTGATGTTTTTGCAGATAATTTACGCCTGGGCTAGGGACGCGCCGACCTTGACGCTGCCTGAAGATGTCGGATTCCAGGTTGGAGGAGACTCTCCCATTCAGTATCTGGTTCTTCAAGTCCACTACATGCACAAATTCGCAGGTGAGGAATTGCAAAAATACTTACTAAATACCAAAGAGTAACACTTTTTTTGTAGAATTGCATAATACTCACATAAGGTCCAGGAGCGTGTGCGATACCGGAGTTCTGAAAAGTGGTGATCATCAATGCCTGGGAAGGGATCACCAACATATTTACATGCAGATGAAGGTCGGTACGAGGTCGATGCAAGCATTTGTCGACATTGTACTGATAAAATTCCATAAAAAATTGTCAATACAAGGTCGACAAACGCTCTTGTATCAACCTCGTACCAACCTGTGTCTACATGTAGATATATTGGTGATTCCTACCCAGGTTTTGATGACCACCAAAATACTTTAATGCTTGTTGATTTTTGTTTTGTTTTGACTGTATCAAAATATAAATAAAATATGAGTTTGGTACTATGCTTAATAAAGCAGTATAAAAGTCGTGAATTATTTACAAAATTAGTATTCATCAAGGCTGAAATTTCGTCAGTATATTTAAAAATAAATTTTATTGTTAGATTTCATCACATCATGTTGATCTAATAAGTCACATTGAATAATATTATTGCGGTTTGTACAATTGGAAGCTTTTTATTCATCGTATTCAAAAAACAGTGGAATTTAAAACATGTGTACATTAATTACTAAATATTTTATCTTGAATTTACATATTACTATTCATTTCACATATTTCAAGCAATCGAAATACAGTGGAAACAATGTTTTTAGTTTTTTTTTTTTTTTAAATTTCGTGGGATGCTGTTTTGTAAAAAAAAGAAGTGTTTAATGGTTGACTGAATTACTTCAAACAAAATTGACACTCGATTCATAATAATTATATTATACTGGTCCTAGTGTTTTAATAAGACACACGTTAATGTGCACTCGCTATCAATTAAATAAAAGTGCTCATGCATTTTCAATGAAACTTTATATCTATTGACGAAGGGAGGATTTTAACTCTTTTGAAACAAATTTTGATAAAACTTTATCAGCACTTAGACCAACAATTCAATTCAATGAAAAATACATATGATCATCCAGTTCCGCCAATTCCCGCGCATCCTCCCAGGTCAGGCCCACATCCCGCAGTTTAGACGCAAACTGCCGACGGATTGTCAACAGCAGACGTCCAGGACTCCGAGAACCTGATGTCTTGTAAAATTGGCTAGCATGGTTAGAGCTCTAGGGAGGCATATGTAGTATATGGCCTAGCCAAGCGAATCACCTACGCCAGATGAAAGTAGATACCAAGGGTAGCTACGTCCGTTGAAAAATATGATAAAGCAAAAAAATATGCTTCGGGAAATCAGGAATAGAACTCCGTAGCAAATATTAAAACATTTGAATACCTGCATTATTTGAATACTCTATTGTATCAGTTGCTAAAAGATCGTGAAAAATATTTATCTTGTCAAATATAAGGATAATTTAAAAAAAATGTGTTTTTTCTATAATTTATTACCATGACAATTTCACTATGGTAATGTATTTTGATCACGCTATAACAGTATGATCTAAAAACAACGATATTTAGTGAACATATTGCAGAAATTAAATTTGCATATCAGCTTAAGATGGCTTTAACTAGGATTTAAAACAAAAAGTTTACCCGCTACGCTACTTTACCATACTAATTTTATTATTTTGAAATATTATGTACTTGTAAAATCGACGCCTCCTACGTATAATATCGTAACCCACAAAAACTGTCGATTTTGAGTCTTTGGTGGATTTCGTCTGTATTTAATTATATCTTTAATTCTACCAAAACAAAAAAATTATTTTGCCAATAATAAGGGCTTTTTTGGGGTGTATTTAGTCGTATCTACAAACAATGCATATGAACGAAAATATTTTCATATGCTCCTCCTGTAAAATCGCATTTTGTGGGTTACGATATTATACGTAGGAGGCGTTGAAATATTGGACAAATCTCAGATTATGGACTTATGCATTACTTTAGTTTGAATTTTATGTTGTTTTAGCTGGCGTAACGGATAACTCAGGCGTTTTCCTGCATTACACGGAAAAACCGTAAGTTAATATTACATTTTCTTTAATTTTTTTAATACTGTCATTGAAAAATCTACTGCGTCCAAACACATTGTCAGTTACCTGATTTTTGTATTTACTGTTGATCACTTTAAATACTAGCTCTCTAAAATCATATTGCGCATAATTTAAAATTGTAAATACTGTATTAAATCAATCATCTCAGCCCGTTGAGGTCCACTGCTGGACATAGGCCTCCCCCTGCCGTCTCCACTCCTCCCGATCCTGCGCCGTCCCCATCCACTGTCTTCCAGCAGACTTCCTGATGTCGTCCACCCATCTCATCGGTGGACGTCCTTGAGGCCTCTGGTTCCTCGGTCTCCACACCAGAACGCGTTTCGTCCATCTGTCGTCCGTCATTCTGGCTATGTGACCGGCCCATTTCCCCTTCAACCAAGAACTCGCTGCACCACGTCGCAGACCTTTGTCTGGCGTCGGATCCAATCGTTCCTTTTTTCGGTCTCTTAATGTTATTCCAAGCATAATCCTCTCCATGCTCCTCTGTGCAACTTGCAACTTATGGGAGGATTACTTGGTCAGAGTCATTGTTTCCGCGCCATAAGTAAGGACGGGCAGAATGCATTGGTTGAATACTCGAGCCTTGAGTGAGTTGGGATTAAAGGTTTTAAAAAAACATGTATTTAGAAATAGTAATCAAGTTGTAATAGAGAGGATTTTAAATGGACAAACCATATAATCCTATCACTGGGACACCACCTAACTCACTTGAAAATTTGTTTTACAAAAATTAATTATATTTTAAAATAAAACTATATTATAATCAAACATCATGCTATGCCTATGTACATTTTTATACTACTACTACTAGTCTCCCCTATCCGCACCCAATGGTACATAGGGCACTGCATTGATACACCAAGTGCAGTGAATATTTTTTTTTTCATGCAAAAATTAAAATATTGTAATTGCATCTTTTTTGCACTCTATTATAAAAAGTAATGTTTGCAGATAAACATTACGTTTGGTTGTGTTGAAACAGTTATCACCTGGGGGACAGTATATTGATTTAGAAGAGTCTGGTCAATGTACGTCAGAGTTTGCGTATTGTTACACATTGACTGTCTTAGATTTTTTCCAATGTTACGATGCAGATTTCAAATATTTCCGATTCAATTCTCAAAACATGTTTTTGAAATATTGAACCTCAATGTCAATAAAAATAATATGATACAATCTGTACACAATAAACGAGTACGCACTTGAATATTGAATAGCATATAGCTTCAGAATTCATTAACTCTTCTTCTTCATCTTTATTAACTCACATGTTAGAAAATCACAAATGGGGTTTTCCAATTTATCAAGTAATTTCGTAATAAATGTTTTATTTACTAAAAGTAAATTATGTTTACGGAACTACTGAAACATTTGGAAAAAGTTTTCATTACAAAACATCTTTATGTCACATTTAACATATTAATTGTATGTCATTTAACAATCCAATGAAACGAAATTCCTTACTGAAACATAAAAAAAGTATTTTTTGTGCTTATATTGATTGGAATGAATTTTCAGGCTTAGCAAGTTGGCAGGAGTACTTTTGCTAGGAAGTAGCGGCGCCATTGCCCCCATGAAGTTGGAGCATATGGAAACATCCTGCAAAGTCAATGAAAACAAAGTCATACATCCCTTTGCCTACAGGACTCACACACACAATCTAGGTAATTACATTGCGATAATCCTGTCATAATTACATATGTTTTGTTGTAAAGCGAAGGCGATCTGGCTAAGCCATTAACTATGGGTGTATTTCAAGAACCTTGACCATGCCTAACTGTTTTACAAGGCACCAGATTCTGAATTTACAAGATGTCGCTGCCGATAGTAAATTTAAAAACCTATCTATTTAGTGAGAAAATTTCAAAAACTATCATGCTAGTCAAAATGTAAAAAAAAACAGTTTTTATTTTAACCACTACTACACTAAGCTAGACAGAACCATCCGTTCTATCACTACGGGGTTCAATTATTCAATAATTATAATAATTATTTATATTTTTTCTCTGCAGGTAAAGTGGTATCGGGATACAGGATTCGTATAAACGAGAAGGGAGAGGATGTCTGGTCTCTGCTGGGGAAGAGGAACCCGCTAACTCCGCAGATGTTCTACCCCGTGCTGGACGACACACCCATCCGCTACGGAGACATCCTGGCTGCCCGCTGCACGATGCAGAGCAACAGAAACAGGTGGACGCTAATCGGGTAAGTCTGAAGAGGGAGGTCTGGTCTCCGATACTTGAGACAAACCGAGCGTTTTTAACTGTGCATTTTTATGCATTTATTAAAGAATAATATTACAAAATAGTTCATAAATAAATTTGTCCTCACTGGGTTAAACCGTGCTGAGGACTAATTAAAAAAATATATATATTTTTAAAAAAATTTTTTTGTGTACAATGGATCCATAAAAGTGTTTAAAAAATGATTATCTGTTAGGTTGAATAATTTTGTTTATCTCTACTCTACCCACCTCCACTATCCAATTTGACACAGCTTTTTTGAAAACAAGTTCTTGTTTTATTAATCTGATGGACAAAGGGAGTATGTTGTAGAACTTGACAGCATAATACTCATGTTCAATACTCAAGTAGTTGATAAATATTCATTACTTACAAATATGAAGATACATGATTGCAGGTGCTACCAATAATGATAAGATAATAGTAGTAGAATGTGCAACTTCCAATAATGATGAAATGTGCAACTTCTATCTGATGTATTGGGTGGAGAACGACCAGCCTTTGTCTACTAAATACTGCTTCAGTGTCGGACCTCCTAACTACTATTGGAAGTCGGATGAGCCCACCTTACAGCACATACCGGATTATGACGCCAGCACCTTGTGAACAAAACAGCTCATTGAAATTCCATTTAACTAAAAGAAAAACGGTTTTATTTATTCCCCCCCCCTGTACTTAAACTTGTACCTCGTATCAACATTCCGCATTTTATAAAATATATTTATATAAGGATTGCTTGTGCCGACCAAATGACGGATTTAGAAAATCACTTATTTTTAGCGGAAGTTTCAAAATGACAGTAGTGGCGTAAAAATTAATCTAGCATACAAGAAGGTACATGAAATTTGTGGCACTGCTGTAATCATATTACGACACTAGATTTATAATATGGAGGTACATGTGAGGATCAGTTTTACAAAACTACTTTTGTTATGAAACTTCGGAATATAGATTATGATGTTATGTTTTTGTTATTATTTGTGTTTTTTCTTACTGTTTTTTATTTTTATTTTATGTAGATAGTAGTACATACATTATATTGCTACATATCTCATTGTAATTATTTTGTATGATTTCAAAATATCAAGTCGATGTAGAAAATTACATATTTGACAATTGAACATTTTGGAAATTAGTGAATTTACATAAATCACACGATTTTAACCTGCTCAAAAATTATTTTTGAAATGAATCAAAAACAGTTTTTAAAAGAAATCAATATTCTACTAAATTTTTGACAATGTTTTATTTAAATATCATGTTTTATACAAAATACTTTTTTTTGTATGTTGGGCTGTTAAGTACACAATCGGCAGTTACTAGTATAGAAATATGTGCATTGGTAATTATACTGAATTGAATGTAATTGAATTGTTTGTTTACATGTCAAATTATGATAGATATTTTATTTTTGAGAAAGAACATTTGCATATAAATTACAGATGAATTATTTACACAATTATTTTTTACGGTCTTTAAATGTGTGCTGAAATAAAATATTTTTAAGTACTTATTAGTACCATAAATTTATAAAAAACTTCCATGAAACAGAGAAATTTATTTATTGTAGATTAAACATGAAATTAAATGCATCATCTTTGATTTCCAATATATTTCATATTTATACACTAAAGTTGTATTATCACTTAAGATCCTGACATTAAAATATATAGTCTTGTGTTAAAAAACACAAATCATGTATGTCGATTATAAGTAGCTAATTAATATCTAGACTTAAGAAATTAGTATAAGGGACATTTTTGTCAACAATGAGTCACTATTACCTATGCAACTGGTTTCCAAGCATCGCACAATTTGCTGACTTTTGGACAGTTAAAATGTTGTAAGCAAATTGATAAAGTTAAGAAAACTTATCTCAAACCTTTAATCTTCTTTAACATTATTTATTAAAACAATATATTTTTCTATTACTAACTTTTTGGTTGGATTGACCACCAAATTCAGTAACCTTCAGTGCTTCATAATATGTTCAAACTTTGCTACTTCCATGACAATATTGAATAGGTGTACCAATGCATGCATGTTAACGCATAGAGACAATTTTCATTTATGTTTTTTTATTTATGTATGATGACAATTTAGGTGCAGGGAAGCCGAGGTTTAAAATGAAGCAGTGTGAAGGCGGAGAGAAATAGAAAAATTAAGCAAAATGCATGTTAGGTATATCTCAGGTATTTTTTATCTCATAAAACCAATATTGCGACAAAAATATTTTCAATGTGGTGAATAAAAAATGAAATATTATCATGAAATGTTTTAAATGCTTAATTTAATTGCAATAATGATAGACAACATTAAAAATGAAAAAAATAAGATCGTAACACATTTTTTTGTGTTAACTTTTTGAAATTATTCATTCTTAGGATTTATACGGGAATTTAAAATGAAACTACATGCAATGAAATCAGATATTCAATCTTGTTATGGAGCTTCGATTTACTTTCAAATTTACATATTATCGGTCTCTAGTGTTTCTTATATCCTTATAACTCTAGTCATTTTATATGTTTAAGTTAGAGATATTTTAAGGTAAGTTAGACATTAGTTGGAGTGGAACCGCATCAACTATGGAGTAGAGAAATTCTGGAATGTCAGGGATTCATATTTTTGTAAAAGATTTTCTTTCCCGAATACAAAATCAAAAATATATTTTATATTTTAATGGGTGACAGTACTATTTCACATGTTTTTATTTTTGCACTATTCACAAAAGAATCTTTTTTTATATTGCTTTCAATAAATCCAAGCACTACTGTGAGTTCCATTTTTTTGTTATAAAAACTTTACATTCCATCATTTTATAGAAAATTGGGTGTTGTTTTGCATAAAAAATCATTTAAATTAATGAAATTGCCATCAAAAGATCAATAGTTATCATATTGTATCGGTAGTTTATGCCAAAATTACTTCAGTGTTTTTTTTACCTGCTTATTGACTTCAAATTATCTCACTTTTCCAATAGTTTATTTATTTATTCAAAAAAAGTGCACATTCTTCCTATTTGTCTTGGAAAAGAATGAAAAATTTTAACAAATGTACAACAATTTATCATGCTCAATACTTTTTTTTATATTAGGTTTTTTTTTTTACGTTTTTAAAATTTTATAGAATGACTTTGTTTACCCTAATAATGTTATAATGTACATAAAAAATATTTTTTATATTTTCATGTTTATCAAGGAATTTGTCAATTGAATTTCTTGTATCCATTTTTAAAAATGATTTTAAATTGCAAAACAAAGATGTACTGTAAATATTTTTTATATCTTATTTGAAGGAACTATAATTCCATTTCTGAAGAAAGGATGTATATTAATATAATGTATGTGAAGATATCAGTATTTAATCTTACCTTAAGAAATAACATTATAAAAGTATACAAATATTATATAAACCACAACTACAAAATTGTGTATTTACAGATAAGTCATCACATATTGATGGAACTTTGGTGATGGAAGATTTATATTATTTACAAAACCCCTCAACTTCATTAAGTATCTCTGCCAAATAAAAATACCTATATCTACATTAGAAACATTCATTTATGGTATCCAAAATGTATCAAGTTATGAATGTGTATATAAAAATATGCTTGTGAATGAAATAAATGTGATTTATTAAAAAAATATTTGTATTTTTTCAATAGAGAAGTATTATGCCTTTACTTTAATTAGTTTTTTAAATTACTTTTTAATTAGTGTGGTTATTGAGATGGTGAACAGTCTCATAGATCATAAAAATCCTATTTTACTCATTTGAGTGGCAAAGTAATTAGATTGCCTGCATTGAAAAAAAAATTTTTTTGACAGTAAAAGTTAGTTATTCCTGCACAACAAATTTTTAACCCTGGACACCTAACCTTCTATGAACTGACGAATACTGAATAACGAATACGCTGTATCTTTTTGCCCTGCACGCCGATGATCGTATTGTTGCTTGTCAACTCAGTAGTCGCCACGGTCTCTCGAGAAGCAGGACCATCCGATATGTAAGTACACAATTCTTCAAGATATTGCGAATTTACTAGTGGTTAGGTACAAATAAACCAGTGTCATTTTTGAATTTCCAAAACTAGTGCCCCACTACAAATTGTTTAAAAGAATAAATATTTTTTTAATAAAATTTTATCAAATTGTTTCATTTATCAATATAACCTTTGCCTCATATATGTGTCTAATAAATATAACAAAAACATGTGTTTAGTTAAAAATATCCTCCTTGAAAAACAGTTTGTCAAATCGACGAATGGTTAGGTTTAACAGGGTATCTACAAACATTAGGTGTCCAGGGTTAAAGATATTTTACCCATAAATACTCCGTTTATAAAGCCTACTACAACTACTCTAATTTATCCGCACCTCATGGTGCATAGGACACAGCATTGATACACAAGTGCAGCGAATCTTGATAATTTGTTAGACAAGATTATCAGTCTTACTCTTCAGCGTCAGCCCTAGGCATCCCATATTATGAAATATTTTAATGTGAAAAACACATTCAAATAAAAATACTTCATATTTTCGGAGCATGCCCTGAAGATGGACACTGCAATGGGCTCCGAAACGTCTGTAGAAAAACATAATCTGTAGACATATGAATAGCTGTGAGCTGTGAATAGCCAGGTAAACACGGATTATTCGGGTACTGATGCAATAACTGACATTAGGATCATAAAATCGCACTGACATTCTGGCATATTTATCGGATAAACTTCTGCTTTGTCACCAATGATGTGTATACATTATTATCATTGTTTGTCACGGATTATGGCGTGATGGCGGATGTGTGTAACCAGCTTAAAAAAGAAAAAAAAATTGTAGCCAGCTTAAAATAGAATTATATTTTTTTAAATATCTAGAGTGAAAATAATAGTACCTAAATAATAGCCCAACAAAACGCCTTCAGAGGACTTCGGGGATAAACAGGAATCATAAAATATGTAAAAAAAAAACTCCAAAATATTTTCTCCTTGTGAATTTATTTGATATTGATAAAAATGTTAGTAATCATTCAAAAGAGGGTGCCTTTTGTTATTTATGATGTTAAATGAATATTTTTGTAAAGGGCCATGGAGAGAAGACAGTTTTTTTTAGTTCTGTTTTCAGTGCTAAGCATTGCTAGGTATTGTATTATGAATAAAATAATTATTATCATCGCGTCGCGGTCGTTCATTTGTATTTGCCGCTGCGTAGAGCTGTAAAACGGCGACGACGAGTATTATAAAACATGATACGCAATTTAAACTTGTTGCTTGATGTACTCACAGATGGAAGCACCAATCGCTTTTTGGTTTTCGCACAACAGATGTTGATCTGATAAAGAATACGTCTTTGGCCGCGCAGTGAATTATTGTGAATTGATTAATAACAAAATTGTCCAATAATGTCATATATTTTTTCGTGTCAACTCTTAACTTAATCGTCTCTCTTTTGCTATTTCTCTAATATTTGTGATATTCTACTATTTACAGAGGTAATACAAAGTTAATTTTGCACGCGTGATCCGTGTTTACTGCCTGACAAGTGTCAACATGGATTGATTTCAGAATAACGATTAGTTCTCGCAAATTTTATCAGTGCGCGTGTTCATCTCCTTTATCAAGATGTTTAAAATGTATCTTCTGAGAAAAGGTAAGTCATTAATTTTGTACTTGAATCCCGTTGGAATACTAATGGAATATGAAATTATCGGGCTGGGGAAACGGGGGGCAAGGATATTTGCATACTTGTTGCTTGGCGAACCTGGATTTCAAGGTCACAGGAGATCTGGCCAATACGGGAGGACTGGTTAATTAGTGATGTCATCATGACATCACTGTTAACGGGTTGAATTTTGTCTACACTTTTGTTATTGGATTGTCCTTATCTTCAAGCGGCCGAAGATTTGTGACCATGTGATAATATAGCCAGTAGGAGTAGTAGGTACCTAATTGACTGATGCGCGGTAATCAACATCTGTTCTTAGCGCTTTGCGCAGTGTTATTCTATGACGTCATGGCGCCGTGCTCAGCATCTACATACTTATTCAGCATTTTCGGTTATACAATTTTATAGTATAATTTATCACATTGACCACTGCCAATTACATACACCTACCCTCCTATACCCATTAGCCAATAGGTCTCATAGCTTAGATTGCATTAGTTGAAGATGTTATCTCTTATCAATTTGAAGCTACTAGCATTCACATCTACTATTTTAGAGTAACTAATTGCTTCAATAATTTATTTCAATGATTTTTTTTAATACTCCACACATAAAAATGAAGATAAAAGTTATTATAAAGTTTGTAGTAAATTTAAAAAAAACAATCCAAAGCAATACTGACAAAACCAAATACTGTGCTTTAATAAAAATTTGTAGATTTTCTTATTTAAAAGAAAAGCAGCCCTTTGCATGAAAACATTATTAAGGTATCGTTTTCCTAGAGCTATAAATATTTAGGCTAAAAGTAAATCAATAATTATATGTATAATATAAATATTAAACAAACATGCAATCAATGTTTATGTTTGATTCCTATTGTAAACTAACTAGATTTTTATTCAAAATAGACAGACAACCGTAATTAATTTATTTGAGCTGTTATAAATAAATCCAAACATTTAAAATAGCGGTAATTTTTTCTGATCACGACTTACAACGGTGTTTTAAATGGTTATAACTATATATAAAAAATGTTCATTCCGGAAATAATTTCTATAGGTCAGATATTTATGGCATGTTAATAATACCGACTGTAACTAATATTATTATCGTGACAAGAACCCGATTGTTATAAAAAAAACGGTAATCGCATACCACATTTTTTATAAACTAAAATATTATGTAACGTTAGATAGTGCGTTGTCTCTTATGATTTTCAATAATTTAATCGACAAGATGACGACCCCTAAATTAATTTTTATTATGAACACTAAACAGTATCAAAGAAGATATTTTAATACAAAGACATATTAATTAAAAATAATAATAGAACTTGTACATATTTTTAACCAATGAATTCTACATTCTACCCGTCCTTAATAACAAAGGTATTTATATTGATTTAAAACTTCATGTACAATTACATAGCAAGAGTACAAGGGCGGGCTTATTGCTTTTAAGCAATATCTTCCAACCAACCCTTGTTGGCTGGTAAGCGCTGAAACTATGAATCTGATCAAACAATCATCCCATAAGATGCAAGTTGCACAGAGGAGTATGCGGATCTTTTGCTTGGAATAACATTAAGATATCGAAGAAGAAACGATTGGATTCGACGCCAGATCAAGGTTTGCGACGTGGTTGAAAGAATTGCTTGGTTGAAGTGGAAATGGGCTGGTCACATAGCCAGAATGACAGATAGTAGATGAACAAAACGTGTTCTGGTGTGGAGACCTAGGGCCTCAAGGACGTCCACCGATGAGATGGGTGAACGACATTAAGAAGTTTGCTGGAAGTCAGGGGATAGGGATGGCACAGGATCCGGAAAAGTGGAGGCGGCAAGCGAAGGCCTATGTCCAGCAGTCGACCTTAACGGGCTGATATGATGACGATGATAGTGTATTTAAAAATTATTTCCACTCATTATTTCGGACACGAAACGAACTTCTATGACTTGGAGAGGCGTACGAAAGCTTTGGCCGATTGCTTATTTTTGGTAGTTCCACATAGAAAAGAGATATAAAATTATTTACGTACCTTTATTCAACTCCCTTAGTTTTATTTTTCATTCCATGATATTTGACGGTGACACAAAATTTTATATTTTCTTTTCTACAGCTTGATGTTTTCTATTATTATTTTCTATTATAAATTATCACTTCAATAAGCTATTATGTCTAGTATATAAATTTAAATAAAAAGAGTGTTTCCGCTGTCTATCAAACCAGAAAAACTTATTCAATTTTCATGAAAAATCCGATTATAATAATGAGGTATAAAATGTGATTATTTATATTGAAGCAAGGCCACATGTGTTTGAGAGCCATGACACAAAGTTAGTTATAATCTGTTTCATTTGGTTACCATGCTAGTACTACAATAAAAAAAATGAAATAACACACATATCACGAAAAATTTTTCATTATTCGGAGTTACGCATTTTCTTGCACAATATTTCTAATTTTGCTCTCAAAGTTACATAATTTAAAAGTAAAATAAAAAGCATCGTTTTTTATATGTTTATCAGGAATTTCACTCCTCAAGGATCAATAATTTAAAGGCAAACGCTTTTTTTAGTACACACATTGTGTCCGCCAATGAATAATACTGGATTAATATTTCGTACCCCATGTCCGTCTGCTCCTTAGAGGTAAGTATACCATGACCACGGGATCGAAATAATACTTTGTAAAACTATGTATTAATAAATGCTTACGATTTAAAGAAATCGAATTTAATTTTTTTTTAGTTCATTTACCTTTAAGCATTTATATCTTTTTATTCTGTAGGTACCTACACTCACTCTATAATACAAATGAATCAATAATAATGTCCTGATACAGGAAAATCTTAGTTAGTCAGGACTAGAAAAACACAATTGTAAATAATTTTATACATGTGCAATGCACATTGTGCATAAATAGATAAGTAAAATAATTTACCCCAATGATTGATATGATAATTTTTCTCACTTTATTTATATATAAACGAATATTGTTAAATCATTAAACGAATCGGTAAAAAGGTGGGGTCGAGAAAGATGAAAAAATATGAAGTGAATATTTGTTTCCGTTTCTCCCCAATATACTCATTGTCACAGAAAACAGAAGATCGACTTACCTACGTAGGTAATTTTTTACATGATTTTATTTAACATTTCGTCGTCGGGAAAAAGTAAGTCTTTAGGCAGCACCGTTTTTTTGGTTTAAACATAACATCTTATGTGTTTATTTGTGGAAAAACAAAATGAACTAATAGTGAAGGAATTTAATTTAGAAAATCATAAACCTTATACAAAAGCCACATAGAGGTGTACCTAAAACTTTTTTACGACTTTTCCCACCTTTTAAAGTATAAAAGCGATAAGGCGACTTTCGTTGCGTAATGGCTAAGACGCTGGACTCACGATACGGAGGTTCCGGGTTCGATTCCCGGCGAAAATACATAAAATCTTAGTAACTTTTCTCAAGCCTTATTTAAAACAAAAAACTATTTCGACGAATTTAAGTTAATTTTTTACTTTGAAAAATTAACTGAAAAAAATAAAAAAAATTTAAAGGTGCTAAAAAGCTTTTTGAAAAGTAAGTGTACCTACCTACTATTTATTCGGAAAAATATATTTGGGGTACGAACAAGGAGGGTACAAACCTTTGACCATTTTTGTAGGTGATAAAATATTATTTTGTTGATTGATTCGGCATTCACTTTGTAACACTTCATAATGAATTATGATTAAATATTGTACTGAATAAATACTGTATTAAATAAATACTGTATTTTTCTGTATAACATCTGTATTCTAATTTAGTGTCTTTTCACCAGTCGATGGGAGAACGTTACTCCCGAAACCAGGTAGTGTAGGTAAATTCTATTTTTATAGAATAAACCAATAGTAACACATAACAGTGTTTTATTTAATCATAATTGATAAAATATTATTTTAAAAGTTGGCTTGACAATAAAGTTGTAAGTATAGTAGTTTTCTTATTGTTTATTATGTCCTTTTAAATTGACTTTTTGCACGAAACTTCTAGAAAAATATTGGTATGATTAATGCAATGCCCTCATAGAATCCTGTTTACTTTTTTTCGTATCCTTGAAATCTCATAATTTCTAGGCGCCGAACGCCGAACGGGTTCCACACTTTCATTTTCGTTATTTTGTTTGCAGTTTGCACGCCGCGCGCCGCGCCATTTCGTCTTGGACTGCATTCCTACGCAAAACTTGTACATGACACAACCAAGTAAAAAATGCTAAAAATCTACTTATATATCACGGGTCACGGGTAAAAACTCCCAAGTTATTTTATTGAGCGGTTTTAAAGTGCGTGGTGTTTCTAATGCTTTTGTCCTTGGTGCCATTTTACTGACGGCGCTGAAGATGTTTCTATTCCAGTGCTAAGCTTTGCTCTGACGCCACTAGAGCGCGCTAACTTCTGTGTAATTTAAATTACCGCCAAATTAGAATTTCCCGCGTAAATTTATATATTGCCATAAAATAATTTTTCACATATAAAAACTATTGGTATTATATTTTGCCTAATTTAGCTTCGAATGGATTTGTTTGTCGATGTATTTTAGACTTGGAGGAATCATTATAATAATAATAATAAATTTTAGCCTATTACCTATTTTATCACAAATATTGAAAAATATTATTATCATTAAATTTAATTATGTTTTATCCGAAAATTAACATTCTAACTAAAGTATTTGGATAACATTGTTTCCTCTTATTCTTTTTTTAATCAGTTCTTTTTTCTATTATTTCATTTTTGTATTTTTTATCAATTAAGATTACGAAAAGTACCTACATTAAGTAATGTAATTGTAAAATATTTCGTGTTTGGTCACGTGACCTGATCGTGACGTATATCATTTTCTTTCCAATCAGGTTCTTTTGTCGCTTGTCGTTTGTGTGATATTAAATGAATTAATGTGTATTTTTCAAAGATATTCTTTTCCATTCGTGTTGAATAAAACTGAGTACCATTTCTGTGCCAATATTTTCTTTAATAAATCGATTGTAAATTATTCCAAACGAATTAAATCTTTTATCATCATCATCATCGTAATTCCATATCCCTATTTATTTATTTATTTATAGGAAAACCAACAGTCAAATAATCATTATAATAAACGTTAAAAGAAAACAGAGTAGACTAATTAGAGGTTTTCACAGGTAGTAACAAAAATAGGTAAAAAAGAAAGAAAAATATTCTCATCGTAAGATTACTACAAATAAATTATATGTACATAAAAGTGGGTTAAAAGTTAGAAAAGAATGAAAAAAAAAATGCTAACTCAAATCAACAGCTCAAGGATTGAAGCATGCTGTTCAAAAAGCAAAAGTCCCTGCTTCCTTTCCTCGTTTCTTTTCTTCTTTTTGATGGGGCTGAAAATAATAGATACCTTCTAAATGAATTTAGAACTTAATACTGAACGGAGCATAAATAACGAAGATTTCTCCTTCCAAATGTTGCGCTTAGGGTTAAGAAAAGATTTGCCGTCTGCATAATAACGTTAACTTATCCAACTACCCTATAACAGACAAAGGTCGCGGAATTAGCATACTAATTACCAGTTTGCTTTGTTTTACTGCAATCACACGACTTTAATCTAATCAGGGAAGTGCAAACTGCACTTAATGTCAAGGGGTTTCGATTTAGCAATAGTACAGATATTGGAATAATTATCATCATTCCATATGCGGAGCAAATGGATTCCACAAAATGCCTCAAAGCCAAGCGATCGGCCGCCAATTCCCGTCGTTCCCGAGTCAGGTATTTGTTCAGCTCCGACACAAACTGCTGATGATTGTCAACAGTGGACGTCCCGTTCGCCTAGAACCTGATGCCTTGTAAAATAGGCAAGCATGGTGGCGGCTCTCGGGAGGCGTAATATGTAGTATATGGTCCAGCCAGCCAAAACGCCTTCACCGGATGACAGTAGATACCAAGGAACGCCGCGTCCGTTGCCTCACCTGACTCACCTCTGTGTTTCTTACAAAAACCATCACAAGAACTTATTATTTTTTGACATCTCAACAGAGACGAGAAGTCTGGAAGGGAACATAGATATCTAGGCGTTGACAGGGCTTATGACCTGTCATTTTTGATAACCATATCTGCCAATTATCAGAACTTGTGTATTTATATACAGTGAAATTGCGCGACGCTTCGCATGTGAACACTCTCTGTCATCCATTGAGAAAATTGCAAAGCATTTTAGCAGAAACCTTTACGGTTGCAAGTGAGATTCTTACCGAATTATATCACCTACTAGGAAACGCCTAAAGATGACTCTTCAATTTGTTATGCTTATAACTTTTACCAGCTAATTTTTGTCTACAAGTATTTGGATACACTCAAAATGTTGTTTATAACTTATTATTTAATCAGCGATACAACTGAGACACGGTTTTTTATTTTCTATTCACTTAGATTTCTATGGGACACAACACCCTTTTCAAGGGTATTTTCAAACTGTAGATAAGGTTTCTGAAAGCAATGATAAAAATATTATTCCCGATATAGTAAGGCAATAAAAACTGTTTATATTATGAAAGTACTCGATAAAACGTAGGTAGGTTCGGGAATATCCAGAAGAAAACGAACTATTTTTATATTACGTATTATTTTTTTTTTACAATTCACGGAACCCATCAGCAGATTAAATCCACTGTGGATCAAAAGATTACCCTTTGCTCTTGGAATACAAAATATCTCAAGCGTTAATCCCAAGGTCTCCATTTTGCAAGCATAAATTGAGTAAAAAGTGTTATATTAATATAATACCTCCGAAAAATATTAATATAATCATAAATATGGAGTAACTACAAATTAATAATCTTTCAATAAAAGTACTCTAGTGGTTAAAAATGAAATTTATTGTTTAGGGAATTGCGCAGACCTACATAATGATACTCGTGGTCATGTAATTTGCGAAGAGATTTAAGCCCAATTTATACGGGACAGAAAAGTGTACAGTTTATTGTGCAGTTTGCAAACTGTCCCGTATAAAGCGAAAACTGTGTGGAATATTGAATGGTCGACGCGACGTTTGGCTGACCTGACAATTACTGTTTTCCGTCCCATATAAAGTGCGCATAAGTTGTATTATTGTCACAATGATTCTAATAATAAATGTTTTATTATGTAAAATCGTCCCAAATGAGTTAATATCACTCCTGGGAATATAATATTTGCAATACATTCGATGTAAATATGTTTTGATTTTATTTCCGTAATATTATGGTGGACGTAACATAATATAAGAATGGAAATCTTTAAATATATTTATTCGAAGTAAATCGTTATATTGTGATGTACGAATATCGAAAAAATAATGCGAAGTAGTACGATTATAGGAATCATAAAAGGGAATAGGAAAATAAAATAATATTTCAGAATACACAAATTATTTATTTTCGGAATCTATTTCAAGGGCGGGTATTAAGGGTAATCTATGGAGTTAGCCGGAAAGATTAAAGGAAACATATAAAAAATAGCACGTTCCAAAAAAAAAAAATCTCCGATAAACAGGATTTGTAAAAAGAATTCCTAGAATGAATAAACCTCAAAATTGAAATTTATTTTCATAAAACGAATAAAAGATCTCTAATACCTACTTATAATTTTGGGGGAGAAAAAAAATCGTAAATAAGAGACAATCACGCCACTTCCCAAAAGGGTAGGATTAGAGGATAGAACGCCACATCGCTCTGTCCTAGCATATTTCCTTCGCTTCCTATACATCTTGTCATGAACGCGCGCAGATTATTCCGACTTTTGACATGACCACTTTTAACATGTTGTTAAATGAACTCTGTTCAAATATGCAAATAATTCGAAGCTTTTAACCCTTTACATAAATAAGTGAATTAATTTACCCACTAACCAAGGCATAGATACTACATGCATATGTATTTATTTGTATAATCTACTGGGCTCTATACAGTAACTAGTTGGATCGGAAATTTGCATACCGCTGCTGCGCTGTTGATAAATCTGTTCCCAAAATGGCGCCTGGTTAAGGCCGGTGTTCCATAATGCACCGTCCAGGCATTTGTAAAAACACGGAAAAGCTCTCAGCAGTGACACCGTTGCATTTAACCAATTAGCGAGCGAGAGAGGAGTAATGGCGGATTGCATTTCCGTTTCCGGAAAATGGCTCCCGCTAATTGAGGAAATTGACGATTTAAATTTCGAAAAACAATCAATCAGCACTTGAATCTGCATTTCATAAAACCGCAAAAGGAAAATAATATGTACCTATGTTTATCTAGAATATAATACTTTAAGTATTTTTTTAAATCTTCGTATGTTCGTCCTTTTTATGATTTATACATTTATTTATTTATTGTATGTGAACAAATTATACATGTATTAATTTATTTATGGTTCAGGACTGCCAAATAGCCTAAGAGCTGGATATTGGTAGAAAAATTATATAATATATTATACTATAAATAAATTATACAATATATTATACTATCGGTTTAGACGCAACCTTATTAATGTTCGGTTATGACATAACTTTCATTTAAGTATATCAGCCCCGCATCCATCATCTCCGCCGAGTACATCCGTAGGTTGGTCATCGACGGTCTGCCAGAACGGCGGGATCCTGCAGGCGTAAAGAAGAGGCAGCTCGGGTTAAGGCTCTACCGAGACATCCGGAGTACATGCCCTAGCCAGGTCCACCGCCGCATCTTCACGACTCCAGTTATTGGAGGTTGCCGCGTCCAGTCCCGAACTTCTGCGTTGGTTATGAAGTCAAACCTCCGCATTAATTAGTATGTTGATAATTTTTCTAGAAGCAATTAAAAAGGGCTGAAAATTCAATTCTATTGAAATGTTTAGATGTTTTAATTAATTATTCATCCCGTTAAACTGGCTTTACGCAGTAAAATTTCCATAAAAAACATTTTAAAATAATGAAAATGATTAAATGTCAAGTCTAAATGAAAGGAATTTCTTTTTCCCAAAGAAATAATACGTTCAATCCTTTACTGAAAAGGTCAAGAATTTGCAGTAAATAAAATAGTCGAATATTTCAGCACTTCAAAGTGTTTCAGCTATTAACGAAATTAATGTGAGAAGAATCCTGGCATTGTTACTGTTTTTGGATAAAAAACAGTAAAAATTCCATTAAATTTATTATGAAATTAACTGTGAATAGAAAAAGTTGAACGTATTTTGATACATTTTTGAAATTTAGTTTTTAGTTTTGTACGAATACCTAAATGTTCCCCTACCGAATTATTCGTCAAAGGATATTAATTTATTTTCTGTTCAGTGTGGAGAGATCCCTAATTATGTAAGACTTTCGAGAAAGTTCAAATCTCCGATTCTGTTTTATTTAGATGAAAAGTTTTTTTATATTAATCTCTTATTTTTATTTATAGATGTTACTTATTTCAGTTACTTTATATTTATATATTATATTAACGGATTTCAAAATTAAACCATATTAGTTTTATAATTGTCATTGACATTAATAAACGATTAAAAAATATTATTCCTCCAGTGGATTTTCACAACCGTAACAGGCCAGGGAATCCAAAAAATAACGAACAGCCAAGCTCTAGAAAATTTCCTAGCGATAAATTCTCTTCCACGGCTACCAGTACATCAGAAGGTAGCCGAAGACGTCATCTGTTACAAATGCAAGGATTCTGCTGGAAGTGAAAATATAGGCTTTTTAAAATAACGACAAAACAAAAGAAAAATTACTTCCTTCAAATAGTATTGTTTAATATGATAAATAATTAAAATTATACCGTTGCTTATATCTTGGTTCAACATCATATCGTTAATACGTT